>JAPMNP010660538.1:0-18515 GCA_029874935.1 Atherina boyeri | reverse complement strand
AAAAATATACACAGAAGTTCTGGATACTTTAGAACCCTCCACCTCCCCCCGATTGAGATATTTAATCAAATATCATTACAAAATGTAAACAATAACATCATTAAGGGGCTGCTAAATAACGGTTGCCAGTGATATAAGCATTTGAAATTAACATAGCTTTTTGATGTCTTGTAACATATCAGCACCATTTAAAGATAACTTAAAATAAAGATGAAACATAATTCTTACATATGGCACCTTAAAATATACTATAAAATGAACAGCATTAATGTTGTAGTAAGTACATTTCGAAGGCATCTTGCTTCTCTTAGTTGCTTCTTTGCCCTCTACAAATCAAACACATGAGTTTCCTTGTACATCATCTGGGATTATTTTAATTTGCAGTAGATAATTCCTGCATTAGACTTGTATCTTTAACTGATAGTAGGTACTAGGTACTATATTTTCATGTACAATACAAGTTGGGGAGGCAGCCATTATTCTACCTAATGCTTTGTTGTAAATTTCACAAATGATCCACACCATGTGCTTTATGGCATCAGATGCATGTTTTACATGTCGATTTGTGATACCGCTTTGGGCTGCTCTCATAAAACCAAGCCATCTTTCACATAACAGTGAACATTTTCAGCGCTTCCTGTGTATTCCATTGATATCCCTTCCCCAGAGCCATAAAATCTCTTCATGTTTTCCAGAACAGTATTGTATGCCAATCTGTGCTCACTTTGCCATGATTTGATTATATTAACAACTATGATCTCATCTAAGTACTGTTATCTGCAAAATCAATGTACAATTTAAGGGTATTCACAATTGCACATTGTCACTGTTGATTTGAAAGCCTAATCTATCTGTACATTTAAACTAACTCAATATTGAATTGTTTCTTTAATGTGGTGTTTGATCAGTTATTTTGGTAACTGTGCATGTATATTATGTTTTATGTGGTATACTACATTCAGATTATTTTGTTTATGTTTCCCCCCCCTCTCACCTATCCACAATGCTGTCCTCCATGATGCACCTCTGCTTGCTGTTACCTGTATGTTAATGCGCTTGAACCCCATTGGCCCACTGCCATCATGTGCTCGCTGCCTGCTATTAAAAGACTCAGTCGACTGCCAAAGCAATGAAGCGACCCCTCGAGGCAACTGTAGACCTGGTATTTTCACCTTTTGCTTTGCATGTAGCTTTTACTTGTACTATAATAACTTTTAATTTTTGTCATTGTGGTTTAACACCTCTTTAAGTCTCAGTCCTTGTGTGCACAGTCAGTCATCATCAGTATGTGTAATTGCATAAATTGTCTAATGTGTTTTGCATTTTGGTTAATACATTATTCCAATCATATCTGTTTGATACAACTGTGGTTGAAAGTTTCTATCATTTCAACAGTCATTTTTGTTGTTTAGTCTTTTTTTTAAAAAGTAAAAACTAACAAAGTATTAAAAAGTGTGCACAAAGCTGAACAGGGGTAGGAAAAATATAGGAGTTTTCATATTTCTTCTTGTCACTTTTCAGGCCTTTCCACACAGTGTCCTGCATTCTTTACCAAAGAGACCAGCTCTTGAGAAGAGCAGCTGGGCCAGTTCGCTCCTTACTCCCAGTTTATTGCACTACCAACAGGCTCTGGCCAACACACAACTACAACAACCCAGTGCAGCATTTTATCCCACAGGTGAGCTTCTAAGTCAAAAGAGTAATATAACTTTTCATTTTCTATTTCATGTTCATCCCACTTCTTTCTGAGTTCCAGTATTGCTCATAATTTGTATTGTTGTTGCTGCACCAATGTGTCTGCAAATAAAGAGTCTCATCTAACCGAGCTATCTTAAAAAAAAAAATCTTTAGCCAAAAGAGTTTTACTTCCAGGGTAGACAGTTGGACTTTTCAAGAAACTAATGGCAATGGAAACCTTCCATGAATTAATGACAGGGTCATACCATGGACTTTTTGCAATGCAAATGATTTAAAAAGTTTTTAAAAACAAATTTTTTATAAGCCAACTTTGAAATAAACTTCTGGGCATTCGTTTGTTAAAACTTGTGTGGAAAGTGAAACAAATAAAGCTCTTTAAACTAACGAGTTTGCCAAAGGCATTAGAAAAAGTAAGATTCATTAGCTGCACAGCATTGTAACACTTTACCAGTTGTTGTTATTGTTGTGTGATATAGTACTGTCTTAGATTAAAGCAATCCACACGCTCTCAAACTTATTTCATGTTTGAGCGCACAAACACTCTTGTGTTTGTTCTTGCAGCCCAGCTACAGAACATTGGTGAGCTTTGCTTGCGGCTAAGACACTTTTGTGTTTTCGCTAAACTAAAGGTCTGTTCTGTGTTAACCAGATTGATATGATATCGGTCATTCTAAAATGCCTTCTCTTTTTCCATTTCATAATCACGCAGGTTCTGTGTTTTGCATGACTCCTGCTAACAGTGTTGGTAGGTCCATTCCTTGTGTTCTTCAAACAATGTCTCTTATTTTGAATAGATAACATATACCTATATCTGAATCAGATAGTAATTCCAGCGCTGGAAAATATCTGTATCAATTTTGGCTCTGTTGCACATTTGTGTGCTTTTCTGATCAAGATACCTTTGTGTGTACAATTTCTGTTAACATAGTTATCATAGAAATCTCAACACTTTGGTGAATTCTGTTTGTAGATTTGCCATGTGCCATTAGGAAGAATTAGGAAATTTGGTCAGCATCCCTGAGATCTAAACATTATTAAAACAATCTTGTCAACTGTGAATGTTGAAAAAGTAAATATCATAAAAGAAGAATTTGTTGGGTGGCATTGATATATATAATTTTTTTGGGATGTCAAATTATGGACAGATTTCCTAATTTCACTTCTTGTCAGTCCTCCTTTTATGTTGTCCCCCCTGCTGTCTCGCTTTGCTGTGTGATCACATGCCATCTGCTGGTCTAACCCAATGATGGCTTGCTGCTACTGTCATTTTGTATTTGCCTGGCAAGAGATAGAGAAAACATTGCTATGGTTACCATAATGCTCCACCTCCCTTTTCATTGCTTTCATGGTTCCCTTCCTGAAAAAGTCCCCATGATGTACAGTACTACGCCTGCTACTGTCTCTGCAGCAACTACTCCCGCCACAAGTGTCCCCTACGCAGCAACAGCACCAGCCAATCAGGTTTGCTCCTTTTTACAGCTTTCTGTCATAAATCCTTGAGCTCTGAATAAGTGCTTCATCTTTAAATCAGAGGAGTTGCTCCGTCAGCATAGAGGTGCTCTGCTTGCATTGCCATCATAAAGCTTCATGTACCTGTAGACCTTCAGCAGAACTGCTAAGCTGCATCTCATCTCTTTCCCTTATTACAAACAACACTTAAAATTATTTTCCACCTGCAAATAGTGGTGTCGTATTTATTCTTTATTGCATGCTTTATGCTTTGTTAAATGTCAGTGTCTTTTTCAAACTAAACGTTGGGATAGGATCCCACCATAAAGGTCATATTAAGTAGTAAAATATCCTGTTTGTGTGCATATATCTGTCTGTGTGAGTTGCATTTTGCAATGACATTTTGTAATATTTTAATGTTTATATCAGTTTTTCTTAAACGTTTGACATCATGATGATTGGAGAATCTTAAATACAAATACATACATTTAAAGCTTTGTTTATTTAGTTTTCAACTTTACTCAAAGCTTTTAGATATACTGTATGTACATTAGATTTATTTACATGACTCTTAAGAAAATATTTGAATTTTTCAATATCATTCATCCAAAGTTAGAGATGGAAGTGAGATCAAATATTGTGGTCTGATGTAATGATACAATCATAAGTTTTGAGGAAAGTTAAACTCAAGACAAATATAAGACATTTACTAGTCATTTGATTTAATCTCAGCATTTTCTTTTTTCAAGGACAATAAGGTTGTGTTCATACTTGACAGGTTTGCCTAATTTTAAACAAATTCTTGTGAAATTACTCTGTTTTGGCAGATCATGTGAAAATATGTTGACGCTCTTATCTGACCCTTGTTGCATACCAAACAAGTGAACTAAATAGGGCAGCCTGATAGATGGTCAGATACACACTAGGGGTGGGAAAAATAATCGATTCGTAAATGCATCGCGATTCTCTCAAGAACGATTCGATGCTCGACGCAGATAAGTTAATAATCAGAATTAAAAAAAGATTAGAAAGAAAAATCAGAATTTTAAAAATTTAATTAATTAAATTCACCCGCTGCAACATTCTGTTCGCCTGCTGTAGAGATCTACAGAAAACTCTCTCTCCCTGCCAGTTCTCTGCTATACATGTTTGGTGCGCACTGCACAGGCATGTAGCATATAGCAGAGAACTGTTTATATACAAAGTGTAACGCCAGCTTCACACCGGACGCGGAAAGGCCGCAAAGCGGCACGCTGGCAAAAATCACACGCGGTCCACAGTGTTTATTCAGAGCTATTTTTCATCATTCAGCATGTGCTGGGGATCATACACCTCCCTGTACTTCTCCACTTCGAAGATTCATTTTGCATCGTCCATCTTGACTTGTCACTTATCCTCTCTCTCTATCTCTCTCTCTCTCTCTCTCTCTCTCTCTTTTCCTGTTTGTTTGTGTGTTTGACCGCCCCTCCTTCCCTCCGTATTCAGCCCACTCAGTTGTTTTGTGTGCATGTCTGTTTGTGTATGTGTGAATTGACGCGGATCACTCGCGGATCGCGCAAAAAAATAGACCAGACGCCAAAACTGGCGCTTCACCGTGCGGGCCAGCCGCGTCTGGTGTGAACTACACCATAGGTTAACATGGGTGCTGAAAAGAAGAAGCCTCCGTTCCTCGCCGCTTCGGCGTCCGGTGTGAACCAGGCCTGCAATGGGGTGCAATATACGACCTGCGCTGGCTACATTAAAAGCTGCCATATGGCAGCGCTTTGGTTTCTATGAGTTGTTTTTTTTTATATCTCAGGGATATACTATTCTTATTACCAACAGGATGATTTTGTGTTTGAACTCTTATAAGAGCAGCTTTACATAGAAAAGGAAGATTAGAAAGAAAAGAAAAAATATCTGTTTATTTTTTACATACTTCCATATTTTGTTGAAATGCAACCTGCGTTGATTATTGCATTGTTCATGGAAAGTCATATTTGTGACGATAAAAGCTTTTTCTCTAATAAAACAGACAAGATAATTCATGTGTTGATTTTCTTTTAATGATCATCACAAAAGTAGGAAGTGATTAGCAAAGTCTGAGTAGAAAACTTTTTAAAACAAAATTCAATTTTAAAAATCAAATGTACATAAGAAATTGATGCATCGATAATCGGTTTAGAATCAAATCGTTGGCCTCTGAATCGGAATCGAATCGAATCGAATCATGAGATGCCAAGAGATTCCCACCCCTAATACACACGCACCATTTACATGTACACACAGTGCTGCTCACACAACAGCAAATGCCAACATATTGCACTCAATGTGGTGCTGCAGATCAATATTGCACATACTGAATCAAAAGTTGGGATTGAAGACCGGCATTTAGTTTGATGATGGCTAGGAAGTAATAGTTGTTAAAAAGTCTGCTTGTCCTTGCTTTATGAGTCAGGTAAGGTCTGCCTGAAGGCAGCAATGCCAACAAATGATGGGCTGGGTGGGGTGAGTTCTATAAAATATTCTTGCCTTCTGGAGGCAGCAGGAAGTCAAACAGAAGTATGAAAGCAGCACAGACCAAAGACATACAATTCTTGATTTCAAGCATAGCTTACCTAATCGTTATAAACAAGCTCAAAACTCTTCTCGTCATCTCTGCTGATATTTATCCTGACATACAGCATTCCTTTGAAAGTTTGTCAACAAAATAAATTTTAAAGAAAAACTTTCCAATAAGGATGTGACCTTATATATGTTTTTTGTTTACCAAGCATCTATTGCTTTGATATATTTATCAATTTACCAGACAACCTAACTTCAAGCGTGAACACACCCTATATCTCAACGAGTTTTCAAGGAACATTAAGGCATTTGAATGCTTTTTGTGTGAAACTATTCAGTTACTGTGTTTTTCTTCTTTAACAGATCATCCTCAAGTAACCATCCGAAACAGAAGTCAGTGCCATGTTGCTGCTGATAAAGGTCCCCAACAGCCTCTCTGTAAATACTCTATTAACGTCACATACAGTGTACAACAAGCTGCATGCTCTTAGCATCACTAAAGAAATGCCTGCAGACACTAATTTGATACATGATGATCAGTTACGTTTATGAGGACTGCCTTAAGGCACCACAGAAGATTGTTGTATGTACACACCTTTACACCTGTTTTAACATCCTTCTTTAACAATGCACATAATACATAAAATCCTGAACTAAATCTGTTCTGATGAAGACGGATATGAAGGCACTCGGTCTCTTGTCAAGAGGCCGTACAACAGCCTCTTTAGTAAAACAGGAAGTTTTGATCAAATACAAAAAAGAAAGCACGCTGAAAGCAGACCAACAGTCCAGATACAGCAGAAACGCCTTATTATTAACCAATCTTAAAGAGAAAAGAAATGTTGCTCAGTGTTTTAAGGAAGTAAATAAAGTGGAAATGATGTCTGATCTAATCTAAGATCAGCTTTCAATGAGTCGACAGTACATGTTAATGTCAGGTGTAAAGGGGTCCCTTATATTGGGGATTGTTACTGTTTTACCATCATTATACAGAACTTTTTATTTCCTTCTTGAATGTTTTATTTAAACTAAGAACGTTTTGTTTGTTAATGATTGTCTTTCTAGTGCCAGATTTAATTATTCAAAGCGGACCAGTGAAAAGCACTTATTTAAACTCTACACTTCATATTATTCTATGTAATTTGATAGCAGGTTTATGGACATCCCTTTAAAATGCTCCCAGTGAGGTCCATCTCTATACTTGTCTTGGTTATCCACACAGAACTGGATCAGTGCTCCACCTCCTGGTGTGCCTTTGCATTGCATATATAGGTTGTTCAGAGAGAAATGCTGTATAACCAATCAGTTTCAGATACAGTTTCTGAATTCCACTTTGGTTAATTAGTTTAAGAAACAAAGTTCATATTGTAAACAATTATTATGGTAGATTTATTAATAAATCTGTAAGTAGTTTTAACTTGTTCAATTTGATATAAGAAATCAGATACAGTATAGCAAACAATGTTTATCGGAACATTCTCTATAGGCATTAAAGATAATTCATTAGAAGGGTGTGGAATTACTACTGCTTATGTTCAGACTAAATTGTTGTGATCCTGTAAAAGTTGAGTATCGTGTCAATGTTACAGTCAGACGTCAGAACTGTATTATTTGAATGTTACAAGTGCCTAAATAACTGTACATGCAAAGACATCTAAGCATATTTAAAAGGCTTTGTGTGGAACTCACTTAATTAAATCTACTTCTTTAGTAACAGACATCAGAAATAAATGTACACGTTTTGCGATGCCATGTCAGTGCATTAGTATTTTTGTGCGCACCTGCTCAAATTTAGTCTTGCAATTAATTTTTCACTGACGTTAGGATGTGTATGTGTGTACTATATATAAGAATTAATATTGAGTTTTATGTTATTTTGCTTCACTTTTAAGATGATAAAGTAGTTTACAGCGATGTAAAGTACTTTTTGTGGTATAGTAGAATTTGAGGAGGTAACCATTTTTAGTGAAAATTAGTTATGTGTGGTTGATCCCACATTATGCAAGTATTCATCTTTGTTTGAAATTTACAGCGTACATAACGAGCATTGTATCTGTTCAAGAGAATAATCACGCTCATGTATAATGTTTTTATAAATGTGTCCCTTAATTTTTAGCTCTTTATTTTACAAGCTATTTGTACCAATATCAAGCTTTTCTTCAACATAGAGATTTTGCATTTGTTCACTTTTTCATTCTGTTTTTTCCTTGTGAATGGTTTTACACTTTATTAATAGAATATTAATGAGTACACTTGCATATTTTAATAGTTTAAAACACTTATAAAATGCATTCTTCTTATAGTTTATGATGAATGTAAGTTATTAAACTGACTTTAGCTCTGCTAAGTTCCTCAAAGGACCTTGATCTATTATAATAGCCTATGAGAAGCCGTTTTGTGTTCAGGGATTGAATGTTGGAGAGAGGAGAAGGTGAAGGCATTTCATCCTCGTCACTGCCTTGATACCTGTAAGGGACTATGAACTTTTGATTGAGCAAGGCAATAGAAGTTTTTGTCATGCGAAGAAGTGTAATGTGCAGCCACATTGTTTATAAAAGAAACGCTCTAACAGTTTGTCATTAAATGAGTCTGATTAGCAGCTGAGGCAATCTGAAGATCCAGTGACAAAAATTGCATTTTTATTTTATTTTAGGTCTTGAATTTGTTGTCTTTTTCCACAGTAGAAAACTTGACTGTATAGTGGACAAATTGACTTTAGTATACTATTTGTATAGCAACATAAATTTACAGTATATTTGATGTTGATTCAGCAGCTGTTTCAAAGTTTATTTGGTTTCAAACATGATGCTTTAAAGTTTGGCTTGTGTAAATTGCATTATTCCTTCAAATCCAAGGCATATTTCTGCATGTTTGTGTCACATTTCTGGTTTGATTTTGGATCCTCCATTCAAAAAAATGTGGACAGGAAGAATGTTTGGTCTGACTCACTGATGGAAACATTTCTATTTAGCACTTTCTCAACAGTCCGATGACTGAGAAGACATGCTTTTTTTTCTCTTTTGTAAACTCTGCCTTAACTTTGATCTATCCCTAAGTTCTTATTTGTTCAGCAATTATGAATTCCACATTGTTTTCACAACTTTTCTCTTGAAATTTCAAATTGGTTTAAAGTACAGCCCCACCGTTACAGATTATTATACAAACTGAGACACTGAAATGCTTTATTTTGATCAGACTGGGCTAGCTTTTCCATTGAATATGGTTGTGTTAAAGACCAAGGTATCTGCCAGGCAGGTTCCATCCTGGCATCAAGTTCCTATTTTTAAAGTTTTTTTTTGTTTGTTTGTTTTTATTGTGCTGAATTCAACATTTCATGGTGGACAGTTTTGTTCATGTCAATTCTAAATTGTGGAAAATCTGATATATTGCAAATAAATTAATAAATGTCATGATAATCCAAGGCTGTGAACTCTGTTTTTCTCTTCTTTTTATGTACAATTTCTAATTTTAGGATTGTCTTCTATGGTAAAATATATTGTTTGTGTGTAGACAGGTGCCTCAATTTATAGTGACAAATATTCAAAATATTGTCTCATGCATTTTTAAATTTCAGGAGGGTTAGTGTGTTTTATTATAGGCTATGTACCCTAAACTATACTTAAAAGTCATTACAGCCATGTTCCAGGGAGGTGTAATGTATTTTGCCATACTGCTTGTATTATGAGGAATCGATGAGTAGCCTAATTTTCGATCTCTCGTGTTTATGGAGTTGAGAAGCTTTCAACAAACATTCTCAAAATTAGCCGTCGGCTACAAAATGCAGCGTTACCATAGCAACAGCATCCGGTGCATTTTCCTCCTCTTGGATACACATCTTCCAGCCGCCTCTGTGATTGGACGAGCTCTCTTTCGATGTCACTGGGGCAACCGAATGATGGGAATTTTAACACATGAACGGAAATGTCACCTCTAAATTTCACTGGCTCCCTCAGTGCAGCTCCCATTCAACCACGAGTGAGGTTAACACAGCGCCAAGACGGTCATTGGACTGCTCATGTGTCCATCTGATGAGGGAGGACCTTTTCTTTTTTTTTCCTATTTTTTCCTCTTTTTTTCCTGCTTTGGTACGGGAGCCGAGCGGGGACCGGCTGGTTACGCAGCGGCCGTGGGTCTCCACCCGAGAGTATGGCGGCTGGAATTGCACTGGATAGCGGGGGAGAAGCGGAGACATGCAAGAGATGGTGAAAAAGAAACAAAGAGACGCAACTTCTTTATTTCATTGTCGCCTTAGTTTAAGTTTGAACTGTTATTTTTCTGGGTCAGGTTGCAGCGTGAAAGATTGCGCCTGCAGTTCATTCCCGGGCTAAAAAGCCAGCGTTTTTCCAGCGTCCTCGATGGAGCAAGTTTGTTTTGTTTTTTTAATGATACATAGAGAGGGGTGAGCTAGGCAAATGAAACCCTACACGATCCTCCTCTTTGGGCGATATTTTCTTCCTCCCTGTGCACGTTTCTGGACAACTGCAGTCCTCGGATGCTCGTGTAGCTGTCACTGTCTGGCCTGCAATGGGGAATTTCTACAATGAAATCCATCTCTGGGCACCGAGTCTTTGTGCTCTGCCATAGCTGAGCAGCGGCGAGCAAAGACAGTGTTATTGACAACCCGTTCATAATGGGACACGAATGGTGAATGATACGTGCGGGGAGCGTTTTGAATTCAATTCAATGACGCGCGGAGTTTGATACCTTACGACTTTATTAAATCCACAATGCGCGAGTATAAAGTGGTGGTCCTGGGCAGCGGTGGGGTCGGGAAATCCGCCCTCACCGTGCAGTTTGTCACCGGGACGTTTATTGAGAAGTACGACCCAACCATAGAGGATTTTTACCGCAAGGAGATCGAGGTGGACTCTTCGCCTTCGGTGCTGGAAATCCTTGACACCGCTGGTACCGAGCAGTTCGCCTCCATGCGGGACCTGTATATCAAAAATGGTCAAGGATTCATATTGGTCTACAGTCTCGTCAACCAGCAAAGCTTCCAGGACATTAAGCCCATGAGAGATCAAATCATAAGAGTGAAAAGGTTGGTGAAATACAGCACAGGAGAGCAGTTGTGTTCAAAATGTTAAGTGTGAATGTTGGAGATAATTTGTCACATACCATGGCCTTATGAGGGCCCTGTAGTTTCAGGATGGGCTTCGGCCTGGTCTGGAAGTGTAGTGCCAGACTCAGAGAAAGGCTGAATGAACAGGGGAACGCTTAAAATCAATTGTTTAACTCCAGGGAAGGTGAAAATTAAGTATATTTACCCAAATGGTGGTGTGTTCCTTTAAATGAAGATGCTGCTCATCTTCAAGGCAGGTTACAAAACCCCTCATGCTTTTTTTCTATTTTCTCTCCCACAACTGCTTTAGGCAGGCAAATGCCCTCACGTTGCTGTCCCAGCTTATCAAACATTCAGTGTGTTAAGTTTTCAAGACTTTTTATGCTTAACTTTAGACAACAGTGCTGATCCAAAGACAGTCCTGGCATACTAAAGCTGTCTGTGATGTGCTAGGCTGCTGTTGCGTGGCTCTGAACGTCCACATTGCCGGATGCTGCAACCTCTATGAAATACCCAGCCGGGAATACCCAAGATTTAGTGCAACAGAGGCTCCGCAGAGCTTTACAAAAGCACAGCGTTCAGTAGTGAACTGTTGAGGAATGCTACTATAACGGGAGCCTGGCTCTGCAAAGGAAAGCCTGTTTTTTTCATTTACAAGCTGCACAATCTCTCCAGGAAGAGCAGCACAATTGAAAGTGAGATGTCTCACCCTGTTACACAGATGATCCAGATATGAGGTCACCAGAGTGGGCTGCTGACTGATGCCTGCTAGCTGATAGTGTTATTGTTGCTCCTAGCCAATCAAAAGCCATTCACTATGCAGACATAGTCTGTTGTATGTTCACTTACTGATGTTGCATGATGTGATAAAACCGGCTGAGAGCCTAAATGTGCAGTGTCATAGATGCAGCTGCTCAAATAACCATTGCTGGATCTGTTAGTTCAAGTGTGTGTGTTCCAGAGTGCTGGCAGCATGCACTGAGCTGTGACTGTGTGGGCTCATCAGTCACCAAGTGTCAGTAGATGTTTTACAGTCACTCAAAGTAGTTACAGCTCATACTGTTTACTTATGATGCTAATTGGTTAGTGTATGGAGAGTGCTGCCAAATTATGGTTCAGGATTGTGTTTTGGTGTCTATTGTGACAGTTCTGCCAAAATCTGATCCATTCTGCCTCCCTAAAACGAAACAAAACAAACATTGCTCTGTTTGTTTGTGTTGGCTGCTTTTAGCTTCTGTTACTTAATTGGATTTCGACTTTTACAGCTGAAAACCCCAAACAATTTTGTTATTACGTGGCCTTCTTTGAAAGAATGGGGTCACCATGTTTCCCCCATATGAGTCAGAAATTGGAAGAGGTTCAGTTCAGTCTGCAGTATGTGAGAGTGTGTTTAAGTGTAAATATGTATGTACGTGCTCACACAGCAGATGCAGCTAGGCTGTTATGTGATTTCACACCTCACACTGAGTTTGGTGCTATCTTCTAATATCGAAGCAGAATTTATTTTCTGGAGCAAAAACATCACACTCCACACACCTCTCCCACACGACGGTTCGTTTCAGACCCCCGTGCTTTATCTAGGCTTAGATAGTTAAAACTTAAATGTTTTTCTTTTGAAGAATTTCAGGTCAAGTTTAGTCTTTACTGCAGTTATTAAGCTTTGACCCACATTCTGCATGATATTCTCTTTGAACTGAGATTGTTTATAGCAGCAGTATGCATCGTCTCTGTTCAGCTGTGCAGAAATGATTTGCAATATGAGGTTTACAGACCCCAGCATCTGTCTCACAATGATGCAGTGCTTACAGTGAAACCAACGTTTCATTGATGGTTTTTGTTTAGAATTGGGAAACACTTATTTTACTCTGCTGTTTGTTTACAGATTTCTCAAACATGCAAACATGGCTTTATTAAAAGCTTGACTGTAGAATTATATGGCAACTTCTTGTCCTGCTTTATCTTTAGAATATAGATCATGCTGGACCAATGTAACACAGACCAGATGTAGATTGCTTCTATTAAATTCATACAGAGACGTTAACGTGAATGTAAAAAAAAAGTGAGCCAAACATCATGACTGGAAGATACAATAAACACACTGCATGGTTAGATTGTATAACTAAAATTGTCAAAGCACAACACAACTAGGTAGAATATAGAATTACATGGTCTAAACACAACAAATGCATTTATTGTTTTTATAACACTTTTGACAGTCCTTCACTTTAAATAAGTACTTTTTGAAAACAAAAGAAGTGGTCCATTATTAAAAGACAAGTGTGAATAGCAGTCTGAAAGACCCCCCAGGTCATGTTCAGTTTCCTTGAAGTAAATTTAGCACAATACGCAAGGAAATTTGTCTTTATAATAGCAATTGGTGTTGTGTTATACACTGTTTAAAGACTGATTAGTCACCTTTACAAGGTATAACCTCAAAAGCTTATGCTTCCGTGGAATGAGAAACAATGCTAAATGTGTGGGCAATGCCCCCCAAAAATGAGCTGAAATCACTTGCAATATGGTCATGTTGGTATACATACCTGTTTTGAGATTCAAATGCTGCCAGTTGTGTGCCACTCACAGATATATGACTGGCAAGCACAATCCTTTCAACTTAGGCTATATCTTGCAGTAAAGTTAACTAATCAGGCTTTATAAAATTCAACAACAATTGGCAGTTGTTAAAGGGGAGAAATAATAAACCAAACATAGATTTCCTTAATTTTTGTGCTATATTTAGTTGGATAGACCTACAAAAATAATGATGAAAGATGTGAGGTAATAAGAAACAGAAAAATGTGTAGAGATGTTGTAACATTGATATTTTTGTTAATGAGTGTTGACATATAATTTTGATAAATAGGGCAAGGCCATAGAAACAAAACAACAAAATCAAAAATAAAAAACGGAAAGGTCAGACCCAAAGTCCCTTAAACTGCACTGCTTCATTTGGTCACTGCGTGAAACCTATCCTAAATTAGGTAAAGAGTTATAAGAATGCTGTAGATTGTGGTGAAAAACTGTTACAATGTGAGGGAGAGTACGCATTCTGCAAGAGAAAATGAAACGCTACTCAAACAAACAAATCAAGGTGTCTCATTAATGGGGAGTAAAGGACTCCCAGCTGGTAAATCTGCACAAAACTAATGAAGCTTTCAAACCCCTGCTTGATTAAAAAGCAAATCCATTAATTTATTAGACCTTAAGGGCATATTTACACCATGCCAAGGATGTATGTAGACAGAAAACTCCTGACGCGATGGAAACTTCAGTGTTGCAGAACAAACACCTGCCGCTGTCTGACTTGGAGAAAACATTAATGTACAACCAATCACATTCTTTAAATGTCACAGAAACACATAAATGCCACACATGTAAAATCTTGCAAACTCTATATGAATGAAGTCAAAGACATTCTTTAGTACAAAACAATAAACCTTACATGACAGAAGATAAGAAAAACAGGAATGCTTTGCACCAAATATGATAAATACACCCATTTCTAGACAGCGTAACATGTATCAACATCATAGCTAAAATTGTTTGCATTATAATGAAAACAACAAAGAACACTGAGTCTGATTTTAATAATAATAATATATAGCTTTTCCTCGTAGCTGGAAGTTAATGCTGTCCGTCCTTTAAAACCCAAAGCTGAGAAGCAACAAGTCCAGGCATGTTCCCAGCTGGTCAGAGAGAACTGTGGGAAATGTTGGAAATTCCCAGTAGTGGCAGGGAAGCACAAAGACATGAAAAAGAGACTGAGTCTGAAAATTGTGTGAAATGAGAGAAGTCATTCGACAAAGGGTGGAATTTTCCCCTAGCATCCCTCAGCCAGAAACTGCTGTAGTGGTTTCTAATGCTGTATAAGATTGTGCTCCCCAGCTGTATGAGAAATGACTGGGAGTAAGCCTCGGCGGTCAGATTGTGCTTGTGTTTTGCCTCTTTGTCACTCCTCACTGCCAAAACACTGATGACCCATCAGGACCATATCGGCATTGGCTCAGGTCAGAGGCGCTGTTGTGTGTCGCTCTCACTCTGAACCCTGTCAGCATCTATCAGTGCCTGCTGATAGCGGCGCAGAGAGGTTCGTGATTATACCCTGGACGGCCTGTGTCGGCCAGGGACCTCATCGCTCCTCACTTCATCTGCAGCGATACGTTCTGATTGGTGACTTTACGGGCCGTAGTGGAGGACAGTGTAGAAGACAGAGGTGAAACAGGGTACCATAATAAACTATGTTGTTAGCACTGCTGTCCTGCAGCCATGCTGCTGTAGCTGGAGCATCTGCAAATTACTGTTCTGTCCTCCATGCATGCTTGTGCATCACTCTCTATTATTAATTTTAATATTGTGCCAACTGCCAAGGAATGCAAACTATGAAGATGTTTTTTCAAGGCTTGTTAATATGCCATGTTGTGGAAAGGATCAAGAGTGGAAAGAGCAGCAGTACCGCTCGCTGTCTTTGTCTGAACGAAGTTGAACAAACAGAACTAAAGGTCAGTAATGATTACTTAACAGTTGACCTGGTATTTCAACACAGTGTCAAAAGCCCCTAGCAGTGGGCTGTTGCTCAACCTCCCCTCTGAAATACATATTTTTTAAAACATCAACAAGTACTTTTCCACTCACAACTTCAGCAAGGGTCAGACTAGTCAGAGGAAATACCAGAAACAGGAGTGTAAACACACATTAAGGGTGTAAACAAGAAACAGTTAAGCATTGTGTATAACACAGTAATGGAGATGATGATGTTTATAGCTTGAAATTAGTATTGATCGTTGTTTTCCACATCACAAACCCTCCTGATGATGCTCTGTTGATTTTTCCTTTAACCCCATTGTGAGGCTGAGATTTGTGGAATTATTAACATAAAATCTACTTTGGACATTCATATTTTGCTAAGAATATATGAAACATCATTCCTGCACAAGCTTTGCACTTGGTGCTGAGGGCTTTTGTCTTGTTAAGGATTGGCTCATTAAGTAGCAGTAACAAGCACATGGTAGTAAAAAGTTCTGTTGCTCATCCAAAGCAGTGATCTTTGATAAAGTAAGAAGTTTTGACTGAAAATAGGCATGATGAATTAAACTGCACAAAAAAGCAGCTCAAAAGTCAGTTTATCATCCAGTTGCACATAATTTAACCATCCTTGGTAAGCTTAAAAAACCTTTTAGATAGGAAATGTAAACATCTCTCGCTCTCAGCTGCCCGAGGCCACAACACAGCAGGCCAGCAGCAGGCTGACACATTCTCCAGCACACTGACTCTATGTGTTATATCATAGGTACATTGCATTACTGCTCAAACTGTTTCCTTCACCACATGGATGGTCCCCTCCAACCTTCAGAGGAGAATACAAACCTCCAGGGGGACATTATGCTTGTCCAGTAATAATAGTTGCGCTTTATGAACCATCTCATGCTTTTCTGCATTCAAACTTGTACAGATTAAAGCTTAAGTGGAGATAATGTGACAAACTCTATGTTTTAGTTTATTTTGTATTTATTTGGTTGGTATTTAAAGGTACTCCATTAATTTATTAGTGCTCTGTTTAAAGAGTCTTTAAACCCCTAGTATGGACCCCACCTCAGTAATCCTGAAAACTGCTTCCATTAATGACATTATACTAATCTCTATAAAAAGGTGTCCTTATGAATAGAATATGCAGAATCTGGGGAAAAGGGATCATTTTTTTTTGGTACTAGCAGCTTTCTGTTCTGTTTTCTGCCCAGGGTTTATTTCTGTATTTAATATCACATTGAAGCAAGCTTTGTTTGTGTGTATATCTACTGGCCAAAACCTAAAAACCAACACATCTAACATTTATTTTTATTAGTTTTAAAATGTTTTTAATTTGCATTTAAATAATGACTCTTCTGTCCAAATATTAATGGACTAAGATACAGTATTATGGCCCACATATTTTTTACCCAGGCCTAAAAAGTCATCAGACAATTTGTAATTTGTCCCCCTGAATACACCACCTGATAAACTGAGCTTAGTGTTTGAAATCAGTGGCATACTGCTTAAACTAAAATGTTTTGTCAAACATATAAACTATATGCAGAATCCATTGGCCAAGGTCAATATATTTGCTTCCATATGCTGCCTGGGTCATGTGTAGTTCATTTGTTGTCTGATGATCTGATTAGTACTGATCGATCACATTTGAGCGGGGCATTGGTTACATGCAAGTAAACAAACATTTATGAAGAGAACTTGTGGTGAGAGAAAACAATTTTGCATTGTTGAATGTTTGTGCCGTATGATAATAACCAGTGCTTAAAACAAAAGTACTGGCATTGTGTATCTGCATGATTCTGAATGGACTGAAGTTATGCCAGTCAGTTATGTATATTGTGCGATAAATCAGCTTCATTCTGTGCAAGATGACCGGTTACACAGAGTAGATCAGAATCAACTTAATGACCGCACTGACATCCTGTAGCTGTAAAAACAAGCCCTCCATCATCATGCATGATATTTGGTATGAGGTGTTTGTGCTGCATCTTTTCACCAGATGTAGTGCTGTACATTATGGTCTTGTCTGTCCTAATGATACTGATTATAGAAGTCTTGTTTGTTCAGATGTAACTTTGCAAACTAAATTGTGTTGCCATGTTCTTTGAGAAAGAAGAACCTCTCTGCTGGCAAACTCACCAAAAAAGCTGTATTTGTTAAGTCTTTTTCTAAGTTAAAGTTCTGAACTTTAAATGGACTAAGGTGCAAAATTGACCCTTTTTTAGCTTTTTATCATGTTATCATGTTATTTCCTCAACAGAGAGTTGCTTTGACTCATTCATGCACATTTGAGAAATCCAGTTGAAGCCACCGAGTGGTGCTATAACAACCGGGTACTACCACGCTCCTCCCCTCCCTTGCTGAGTTCCGCCCCCGCAGAGCACTCCTCACCCCGCCTCCCAAACTCAGCTGGAGCAAAGTACTGCTAGCAGTAATTAACAAACAGCTGGTGAGATTTGGCGTGGACTGAGCTCTGCTAGGGACTTTCAATAGCCTACTACCCATGTCGTTGTCATAGCGAAGCGTAGCTGCCACCCACATTAAAAAAGAGACCTTATCACGTTATAATGTGATAGTTTATTGTAAAAACATGAACCATATTACCATATCACGTCATGATGTTATAATGTTTTTACTCTATATATTACATAGTCCATAGTTTTTTTGTAAAAACATGAAACGTATCACGTTTCAACATGACAAATAGTGTTTCCAGTTGATATTGTACCCTGGCTCAGGCACATGTCAATTAGAGATGTCCTAGTGGTTAGCATGCATGACTGTAAAGCGGGAGGCTGTAGTTTGACTGCCGCAGGGTCATTGTTTTTTTTTCCACTGTTGTGGCAGAAATTGAAGTATGACCAGAGTTTAGATGAGTTTAAATTTAAAAAGAGGTTTATTTACAAGAATGTGCAAACAAAATAAAATGAGGGAATATCGACTGCAACAAATATGTGAATATTTGTTGCAACCGGAGAGTGTGTTCAGAAGAGCTGAGAGACGTGAATCTCTCGGCAGTCCAGAAGAAACTCTGCCTTCTCCATGGAGCAGAGAGTTTTTAACCAAAAGGCTGCAGACATGCTGGTTCCAGAAACGTGATAACAGCGTTACTGTCCTTGAGATAACTTGAGATATGCCTTCCATCACCACATCCTGGTCCAAATGTACAAAGTCAGAAATCATACATTGACGTGTAAGAACGAGATTAATGATGTTGCTGAGGTCAGAGAGACATTTC
>JAPMNP010660490.1:0-10971 GCA_029874935.1 Atherina boyeri | reverse complement strand
ATATATATATATATATATATATATATATATACATATAACTTCATAGTTAGGCTACAACAGACTAAAATATATATTTTCAAAAGCAATTATAAAAGCGAGAGCAAAATGGCTATAAAGTATGTATTATATGCTAGAATGGGTTCTACATGGGGATTTATTTAAATTGTTATATTTACCCACGATTTATTAATTCATTCATTCATTCATTTTCTATCACACTTTAATCTATTTATCATTGTCATTTTATTTTTTTGGCAAAATATAACATTTCCTCCACAGGTTTCTGCTTTATTGGTGGAAACTACTCAGATACCTAAAACATCTGTTATAAAGTAAGAGAACAAATACCTGGATAGTTTGATTCGGTTTTTAGCAGATGTGTTTGAAAGTATTCAAAAACAATTCTCCTTGTTTGTTTTAATTATTTATTTTGACTCGTTTTACTCATTTATTATTGCATATGTCGAAACAATGGTTACATATCGATCAAATTAAGCAGAACTTGACGTTTACATCATATCTAACTAGATTTTATTATTTCATTTAACAAAAAAATTTGTTAAAGTTTTGAGTTTTCCCACTTCTATCTCATATTTCATTTCATGAGTCTCCCTTCATATTTTACTTTTTTTTCTTGCACTTCCTTCTTTATTCTTGGCTGTCGGATTTTGTGATCATTTAGTTTTCAGCTGGGCTGAAGTCTCCCATACCTTTGTTTTGAGTGGCCTCTTTTCTTTTCGTATTTTGTTGATGAGATCACCTTTTTTCAGGATGCCCAAGCTCACCTTGTGCTTGTGTTGATTCCAATAGTCAACTCAGTTATCCCTTCTTTTTGTCTGGCTGTACACTTGTTTTCAAATTCTACATTTGATGCCATCAGAGTCTTGTTAGAGGCCTCCTAAAGGTGTTCATCCACTGTTTATCAGAAGATGTTGTTTTTTATGTTCTCAGCTTTCAAAAATGCCCCTTCGGTGTGTGAGCATTTCAATTTATAGCTGCTCATAATGCATACACTGCTGCAGGTGTTGGATCAGTTGCTCTTTTCTCTCATGGCTTGTTTCCAGGTCAGTTGCTCATTTCTATGACTCTTTCTGACTGCATTTTGCTCTCCTACAATGACTGCTCTCCTTATTTTGTTGATTATATTAAGCAGTTTCAGTGTTTGACATAATGTTGACAATAAGTTTCTAGCTAATTGAAGGATTTAAATTCAAAGTTGATAGAGGTTGTCCAATGACCTGAAGGGTGGCAGCTTGAATACGACTCCCTCCAGTCAATCTGTAGTGTCTTTGGGCAAGACGCTTCACACTCATTGCCTCCAGCAACAACATCACTATGGATGGAGCATGGATGAATGATCGGTGGTGATCAGAGAAGCCGTTGGCGTGGATTGGCCGCCACATTGCAGCTGTGGCTACACAAGTAGCTTACCATCACCAAGTATGAATGTGGAGTGAATGAATAACGTATTCAATGTAAATGTAAGGCGTCTTTGGATGTCTTGAAAAGCACTATACAAGATTGATGCATTATTGTTATCATTAATAAAATCATTATGTAATCTGAGCTTTGAAAAAAATTAAAAAGTAATGAATACTCTTTTTAAGAGAATTTTCTTAAATATAAGTAGATATCCTCAGCCTGCTCTCAATGTGCATATACAGAACAACACTCCTGCAGTAGCCAGCTGATGAACTGCAGCTATGCTGACGTTCAGATATCATATAATTATTATAGCCTATTAATATCCTTTACATAAGTGATAGCGCATGGAAAAATGCATTGTTTGAGTTTAAAATAATTATTGCAAATAAGTCGTGTGTGTGTGTCCAGCTGTAGGCCTACAATTTGACCACTTTTATTGTATATGTCTTGTATTTACATATCTTGGAGTCTGCTGCCTCCTCTTGTATACATGTGGACACAAATAACTGAACGGAAGAATACAACCACTGGGAAGTTCGTGAAGCTGTCACAAAAAGAGTAATTATCCCATTTAACCCTTTAAAGCCCAAACCAAGAAGAAAATGGAGAGAAAATGTCATTCTTTTTTTTATTTGAAGCCCTAATTTGGTCCTTTGAGGCCATTTTTGAATTATTCTTCAATATTCACAATTTATTACCATGCAACATGTCAAAATTTGCTTGTGGAACTACACAAGATCTGAATTTGTGATCCTCCTGAGCAAACACTGTAAATATGCACTTTACTCTGAATTATGTCTGTTTTGTCTCATTCTTTTGCTTTCAGTCTCAGTTTATTTAAGTTTAGGAATGATCAAATAAAGGAATAGGTTTAGGCATAAAACTACTTGGTTATTGTGAAGAAAGCAACATTCAGGGGCTGGTGTAGAATTTTTTTGTTGGGGGGCCAGGCAGGGACACAGACCAAGAAAAAAGTGGCACATCTGAATCAAACCTTTTTAAAAATGTGTGCAGATTTTTGGAAATGATTAACAGGTTTTCACAACTAAAGTGGTAATCAAATCAAAAAAGTTAAAACAACATTTGTAAAAGCAAAGACACTATTATTTTTCTAATCAACAGTTATTTACTTCGGACGCACGGTATGGCTTTAATCAGTGCTGTAGAAACACGTATACTTTATTGATAGTGAGAAAACACGCTTTGAACTAAATCCCAAGTTTTATCATTGTTTCTTAAGCATTATTGGCTGTCTATCTTTACACAGTTTTCACGTCTGGTGTTTGTCAAGGCCACATCTCTGGCCCACCTTTTTTTTTTTCACACGTGTTAAAACTGAGACTGACTTTTCTGGCTTACAAGTACCGTTTTTTTTTCAACCTTGACCTTATTTATAGCATGAAATACGTTCATAAACTCACCTGGACAATTTTGGAATTACTTGAAGTCCTTCGGGAGATATTTAGATTCATTGCGCTGGAGTACATATCCATTCAATGAAAGTGGTCGGGGCAACATAATTTCAGCCTCTAAGACAATATCTGCTTAAAAATGCCTTCATTTCACAAGTGTTTAGTTATTAGTTGCTGTACTATCCCTCTGTGCCTTCAGAGAGGCTTTGTTGTCATTGGGGTTTTTTAAATGCTTTCCTAAGATTAACTGTAGAAACTAGATAAAGAGACACAAACCAGTTACGTCGACGACGTCATGGCTGTGTGGAACCATAAAGGGAACTACTGTTTACTTCTCTTCCCCGTCCATCGTATTCGAAATCGTCATCCACATCCTCAAAATCAGAGAAGTATTCAGCCATGTTGCACAAAACTAGCAGTAGCAAGTTAGCTTGCCATCGTATACAAGGATGAAGTTGACCGAAGTAAACAGCACTTTATCTTGCGGTGCACACGGCATTGATGTCGTCGACGTAACCGGTTTGTGTCTCTAGTTTCTACAGTGAATCTTAGTAAAGCATTTAAAATGCCCCAGATGACAACAAAGCTGCTCTGAAGGCCCAGAGGATAGTACAGCAACTGATAACTAAACACTGGTGAAATAAAGGCGTTTTGTGGCAGATAATGTATTATTTAGAGACTGAATTGACGTTGCCCAGATAATTTCCATTGAATGGATACATACACCAGCGCGATAGATCCAAATATCTCCCGATAGACTCCAAGTAACTCCAAAATTGTCCGGGTGGGCTTATGAATGTATTTCACGCCATAAATAAGGTCCAGGTAAAAAACAATGGTACTTTTCCTTTAACAGGAAACGAGTCCTGCAACCTTTTCCAATTACATAAAATGGGCTGGACACAGAAAAGATGGCCACAGAAAGTACCCAGAATTCTGCATGCAGGGATTTATGGCATTGACAGTATGTAGCTTTCTGCTGTGAGACCAAACTGAATAGACAAAATTTCTATCTTATTTTCTAAGATAAATTACATGATCTGTAAACCCCCACTGCTGAGTATTCAAATTCAACTGTGCCCATTTTAGTACAAAGACTGATTTGTGTCATCCATGCAGTAACTTTCTGTTAAAATACCATTTTCAGGGTGTGGTAAAAGACACGGCCCACATATCTCTCAGCATAAATTGCTGAAATATTTGAAAAGATAACATTTGTCAGCCCTGTTGGTGTATTTGTTTGTATTTGTAGTAGATTTGCCTGCATGTCAAAAAATATCTTTAGTATCAACCATATCTCTGTTGTGAGACCCCAAATTCCAGAAGAATTCACCTGGATCAATCAAGAGTCAACACATCCACAAAGTTTGTAAAGTAGAAATGGGTGCTCATGATGCAGAAAGTTCATTTTGGTCAGGAACGTAACACTTGCTTTTGAACACGATGTTCTCATGCTTCCAGTAAACTGTGACTGAAACACAGTTTTAACACACAGTACCAATGCATGAATCAACAAGGAGGTGCAGACAGGGACTGATATGGGATAGGAGTGGAGGCAGCAGAGGAAATGGACAGAGCATGTGAGGGTAGAGCCTGTGTGTTTGTGACTGTGTTTGTGAGTGTGTGTTCTGTTCCCTGGAGTCCACCCTGGAGATCGCTTGGGAAAAAGACCTCTAGGTCTGCCTGAGGTCTGAGTTGCAGCCAAGAAAAGCAAGACTAAAATAGAGGGAGAGAAAGCAAAAGAGAGACTTTATATCTGAGAATCAAAGACATGATCTCGGTGAGAGATGGAGAGATGGAAGATGGAGAGGGCGTGAGAGGAAGGAGGAGCCATAGACATGGAGAAAGAGTGTGAACAAAGAGCTTTGTATCTGAGAACTAATGTATGGAAAATAAAAACATTCACATGGTGTCACACACACTTACACTCTCTCTCTCTCACACACACACATGCACACACACTGCTGATTGGAACCATATGCTGACAGAGAGAATAATGGGAAACTGTGAATTGTTTGATTTGTTTTCCTTCTTTGTTGCATTGGGATGGAGGGTGGGCGAAATAGAGGGGGTGGACGGCGCCAAACACTGTAGATGATGATCAGCCATGGGAAACTCTGTGTCCGCTGCCCAGCATGGACAGGTCCGCTCCATTAACAAAATGCACAAGAGGGGACTTCCACTGAGTGAACAAGGAGTTTTAGATACTGGGGTGTCCAAAAAGTCATGCGCTGAATCTAAATAGTGGCATTACAGACTGAGTGCTAGCCATTAATGAAGCTTACCGATAAAGTTATTTCCTTGTAATTCTAATTCCCCACAAGCAAAATACACATTTTTATCAAGACATTCAGAGAATTCAAGGTACGTACACTTTTCTGTTGAAGATAAAACAAATCTATGACATTAAAAGACAGTAAAATTGGTTGCAAAGTTCACATAATGATGCAGTTAAAAAATGTTATTATTTTTTTTTAATTCTGTATTTCTGTTCAGTCGCTGGAACAGCATTGTGATTGCTGAAAACAAACATTTGTGCATTTCAGCAAATCAGAGGTCAGGGTGTTCTCATCTATGTTAAATACCTGTGTATATGTTTTAGATGGAGAGAAATTACTTCTTTTTTTTACTATTTTTTTTTACTACTTACAGTTGTTTCTAATCAGAGAAAAATGCACGAGAGTAATAATAGAGGAAACAAGTGGGTGGGAGAGAGAGACAAGAGGGACTGAAGGAAACAAGGAAGCAAGGCTGATCTGCTGCAGATGCTCCACTCCACTGGGAAAATGACATAAGGTTGATCTTTTATGGAAAAGGGTTTGTTTATTATTGGTATGTGGGTTTGTGAAAAAGGCCCTTTCTCCCATTTTTTTAAACAAAGTTTGACCAGATGAAGTGGCCAGCTGTAGCTTAATGGTAACAGAAGTGCAAATTTTCGAGTGGAGCAACAAATATAAATACATGGGACAACGGATGAAGCAGCACTTGATCTGTATCCCATGCCACAGAAAAGCACTTACGGGGAAGCAATTTAGCCTCCTCTTCCGTCTCTGTGTTGTAAACTGCAACATTGTTAGAAAAAAGGGTCTCAGTTGTAATCTGTTAAATCAAGCTCTATCTTTTTTTTTCATGGACATCATTATAGTCGCCATGGGTGTTTTGTGTTGATTCATTCTTTGTCGTGCCTTGATGGAGAGCATGATGAAATTCTTGTGAAATGTTTAATCCAAAATCAAATTACAGCATAACATACCTCCAGCTTTTGCAGGAGCGGTCAAACGTTTGGACACAGATCTTCCCCCAATTTCCTGGTATCATAATCAGCATAACAGATACACTTTCAAAATGTTAAAACATCCTTTCTTTGCAATAGCTGACAATACATCATAATATATTACATAAAAAACTATTTTGTTGCTTGGAGTTATCGTCACAGCAAGTCTCTGATCACAGTCATCATAAAAAACAGCAAAATTACTGGTCTGCTGCAAGAATCAGCATCTATAGGACAACTTTGGGAGTGAATCCCAATTGTATTTTAACATTTTAAGAAATCTATTTCAGACAGGCAAGTTGAAGATTTGAGTAAAACTAACCAAATACTTCTAATGCTGAGGGACACACATGGACAAATAAGAAAATGAGCCCTTTGACACGGTCACATCAAAGGACCCATACACATTCAACAGAAGAGCTAGACACACAAATTGATTGATTTGTCTGATAAGGAGTGTTGTGGGCGTTGGTGTTTTGAAAAATTTAGTCTGTTTAGAGTTACTTCAGCCCAGCAAAAAAATAAAAAAATAAAGATACCGGCCTTTCCCATCATATTTTGCTGTGAAGAGTTATCTTTTATTTACAAGAACATTTAATGATGGATGTTAAGATAGATTTACAGCATGTGATTGCTGCCATTATTTTACTGTATGTTGGCAAGATGACACAAACTCAAAATTTGCCAGCAAAGGGTGCAAGTCGAATTTCATGAAACTGCATAAATGGATAATTTTAGTTAATATGTAAACATTGCTTTGGCCTTGTAAGAAGATGTATCTCTTAACTCTCTTCAAATTATTCAAATTCAGCCTTGATCAAGTCACAACACAGAAATTGACTTAAAATATGCACTGTATACTTAGGAAGTTTGTTTTAATGAACATGTGAATGATTTGTTCTCCCATTACTCAAACAGCAATACCAACAGAACAATTTAAAAAAATGAAAAATCCTTAGACACACAATCTTAACACTCAAAAACTTTGAGCCACATTCTAGCTAAGGGATGAGGTTTAAGAAATGTCCCAATGTCAAGTATGAAATAGCAAAATGCTTCAATAAAAAAGTCTTCAACACTGCTACAGTATGCATTCATTCTCTTTGTTACACGTGTTGACATGCCTGTAGGGCTTGTCTATAATTCACTCCGAAATCTTTTGCAGTGACTTGGTGTTGGGAAGAAATCCACAAAATCGTTTATCTGTAAGATAACAGCCGCTAGCAGCAAAATACATTATTATTTATTGCATGTTTGTAGAGTTGTTTGTATCTTCAGTCAAACATCAATAAAAGACTGATTAAGTTTGTGGCTTTTTAAAAAAAAAAAAAAATTTAGAAATGTGCCATCATGTATAATGTTCAACCAAAATGTTACAAAGAGGAAATGATTAATAGATGAGCTTTAAGTCCTTCAGTGCTGACTGTGAAACAGATAACTAAGGAGTGACTTTTTCTTTTTTTCCCCCTAAATAAGGAGTAGTGTCCTGTTTCCCTTTTTCATACCATTTCAAGCCTTCATGAACTCACACACTAGAACACTACAGCTGTGATATCAGTTAAGTCTGTCAAGGTTCAGCGATCAGGCCTTAGGGTTGCCATTTGGATTGGGCCATTAACTAAAACTTAACTGAGCTTTAACCCTTGATGACTGAGTGGACAGGCAATAATGATGTCTAGGAAAGTTGCAGATGGCAACCAACCCAACACCTCCACCTCACTCTTCACTTTCCAACACATGAGAAAATCTACTTTTGCTGCAAAAACCAAAAGAGATTACCAGAGCCAATATCTGATAGTTCTGACAAGCAATTTATTTTGCATCGGGTGTGAATCTAATATAAAGATAATGTGTTTATTTATAAATCTTATATTGCATTTCTGCCAAGAGATGGAATACATGTAACACCCAAATAACAGAAAGTCTTTTGATTCAGTCGATGAAGATTGTTTGAAGGGAGCAACTAAATAAAAAAAAAGATATCCGGAGGACAAATCGGTACATTTGTATGTACCAACAGTTTTGGTGAGTAGTAAGGGGTTTTTCTTTTTTTAACAAACTTCCAAAAATAAAGAAGAAATGAAAATGTCGTTCTGCAATCCAGAGATGACTGAAATCCAGGCCTTAAACGTAAAGATTTGCTGCTTTACTCCAAAAAACAAAAAACAAAACCTACTTATATTTCCCAGACTAGACGGGCTATTAGAAATGTTGAATTAAATATCAGAAAATCTGATTTCTGGCTGTTGATGTCTGCAACCTATTCAGTAAAGATCAAGGCTGGGACAAGTGGCCTTTAATTTAAGATGATATGTACTTGTCAAAGCTGCACTACAAATTTGGCAGATTTTCACACTTTGGCACCAATTAACAATGACTAATTCGGCATCCGTCTTTCATTCTGTCTCTTCTCTGAGCTCTTTTCTTTCAGTAAAAGTCTATGTTGACTCTTGTTTTATCTCTTGCTTTCTTTGACATGTCTTCTTGCATTTATTTGCTGAATCATCCATGGTGTGGATGAAAACGGCCAGTGAGTGATCTCCAGTTGTTGCTGTGTGATGTGGTGTTGTAAAGCAAAACTTGCTGCTACATGATTCCCCGGCCTGAAAAAAATAAAGTTGCCAAGTGTTGTTTCTCAGTCTCAGGATGCTGCAGGGCAATGACGGCTCCATGAATGTACTTTATCAATGTCAGTGTGCTGTCACAGTGAGTTAGAAGTGGAGTTTTGAGGTTGTAAACTTATATTGTGTTGCTTTAAACTCCTAATTCCATGACTAGTAATGGCTGCCATGTTGAGTATTTTGGTATTTGAGGTGGGGATTTTAGATGGTACAGAGATATAGGTGCCTTTGCTCTATAGATCCCCTTAATGTTACACGAGGGATCTGTAATCACTAACCTTATACAGACCAGATTTTTAAAATTTTTTTTTTTTTATTGGGAACAAATGTCATGCAGAGATCGACCTCAAGGTACACCCTGTGCTGCACAGGTTTTGTCTTCCCCTCCCCCTTTTATAAAAGGTCTGCTATAACAGAAACAAAGCAATACCTTCCCTCCACTACCCAAAAACTTAACAAAATGAGTAGAATAACAACAATAGAAAGCAGTTTTTTTTTATTCTTTAAAAAAGCCAAATAGGAAGAAGTAATTTGCACTCAGACAGTAAGCACAAACTTTCACTAGGAAACTAAATCAATCTTAGTTTATGGTTCACTCATTTGTATCTCATGGCCCCATTTTATAAAGACTCAGCCAACATTGATTTTTAAAAATTCCTATAACCAAACTTTATTGGGGTATATTTTAATTAATGTTCCTCATCAAGTCAGCATTCAAATGAACCAGAAAGCTTATCCAAATGAGAGCTGGTAAGCACTTGGCATTGCATATTTGAACACAACAACAGCTTCTCTGTTTCTCCTGTAAGTTGGAATCATAACTCTGACCCTTATTATGTCTCCTCTGCTTTAACACTGTGCCTCGGGCCCTCAGTTGTTATTTTAAATCTTCGCTAATTGTCGGACTTTGGCTTGGTTCCTTTCCATCACCTTATGAAATCCAGTTTCTTTGTGTGTGTAGGTGGTGAGTTTTAGTGGCTGACGATATCAGTGTATTTGGGGCATGCTTGTGTAAACAGAGTGAAGTCACATACAGGGATCATTTCCACTTTCCCTTACATGAATAATATTATGGTAAACTATCTGTGACCTAACCTTTTCTGCTATAACTTTCCTGCTGAACAAAAACACATGTGGCTGGTTTGGGGAAGGCTGGCTGCCGCTCCAGCATTAGGTTTCTGATTGATGACATCACGGCTTCACACTGTGAAAGTGGCAGATTAGTTACTCTAGATACTTGTGAAGTGGTAGTTTGCAGTGTATTTTAGCTTCTAGTAATGAAAATGATGCCATGAGTTTCCCCCAAAGAATTTAGTTTAATTTTCATAACTTTTCATTATAAGTTTGTTGCATTTATTTATTTTACATGGTGACTGTTTTTGCCAACTTGCTCTTTAACTTACGTGCACACATGAAGCTGTTGTGTTTGTCAGTGGATGAGTATGTAGGGAAATGGGGATTGTGTGTGTATGTGTGTGAAATGAAGGCTGATTTCAAGGTCGGACAGGAAATGCCTGTGCAGATGGAACAGTAATGTGGACACACTGAGAACGGCACACAGGAAACAGCCTACTCTGCAGCTGTGTGAGTGTATATTTGTACTTGTCATTAACAGTACAGTTTTGCTATCATAATCAGAAGAGCCAATACATAACTGTAGTCACAGTTAAACGAGCTAGGTGGCACTGTACACTACTGCAATGGAAATGTCAAGTACATGTGCAAGAATGTAACTGTTGGCTACTGTGAATGTAGAAATTTGTAGAAACTTGTAGGCTAAGCCTCTTACTAAACTATTGCAAGTGTTATCTACATACTGCAGTAGCTTAGGTAGTTAGCTTATCTTAGCTAACAGGCTAATATAGGTTAACTAGTATTGGCTAGCTACAGTAGCTAATATAAACACAAGTCTTTAGCCAGGTTAGCTGTATTCTCATGGGACATGTTAACACTAGGGCTGCAACTAACGATTATTTTAATAATCGATTAATCTGTCGATTAGTTTTTCGATTAATCGATGAATCGGATTAGCGGGGAAGATTTTACAAAGTGCTCGGGAAAATTTTACAAAGTGCTCAAAAAAAGTTTTTTCACTACACTTTAACAACAGAACATTATCAGAAAACAGTTCAATAGCGTGCAATACAACATGCCTCAAATGCCTGTAATGAATCAGAGTTAACGTGGTTGGCCTGTCTTCCCTCTCCCTGTCAATCACTGGACCACAGGTCATGTCAGT
>JAPMNP010660444.1:468-22099 GCA_029874935.1 Atherina boyeri | reverse complement strand
TCAACTTACTGTTTTCAATTGAAATGGAGGACAATCCAAACACTTTGCCCCGTGAGAGGGGGGAAAATATCCAAGAAAATAAAACAAAATAATAGGAAGAAAATAGTCTACATTGGTGTAATGTTATAGCAGATAAAGAAAATTCCTGAAGCAGATTGAGTATAACAGAGAGGCTAATTTATTCAGCCAGCAGAAAAGTTGTGACGCTCCTGTTTTGAAGTTCCTTTGTTTCAGGGCAGAGTCGCTCCATTAGATAATCTCGGAGTCTGCAGGCCACGAAAGGAGGAGAGCTTATAACCTATCGGCATCAATAACAAAGCAGAAGTATCGTTATATAGTGGTATAGTATAGTGGTAATAACGTGATTAAAACGACAGAAAGCACTACTCGGTTGCTTGCATTCAATTAGCGCACCACTAGATGGCGGTAATTCTTAGACACTGGGCCTTTAAAGTTTCACGAAAAGATCAAATACATTTTAAAAAAAAAGTAGCTATAGCTAAAGGCAGGACTAATCGACTGAGCTTGGCTCTAAGAGTAGCTAAATCTGTCTTCAAGCACAGCTAAAGCTCAATAATTAACACGACTTTATGATCTAAAAAAGCCTATATTTGTGGTTTTATTTATCTATAGTTTTAGGGGGTAATGCTCCTATATATCTATGGTTCACATTCAAGTTAACTATTATCCTCTGCCTCCCATCCTCAAGATAATCTAGGCTAACCACCGGTAGCCATAGCAAACATTGAGGCTTCTCATTTCATGTTTTTCAAAAAGTGCACAGATGCAAAATGACTGGGTAAAAAAAAGGTTGAATTGTAATCGTAATCGAAGTAATCGTATGGTAATAAATCTTATGCCTTACAGTATGTGAGCCCATTTGCTCACAAACAGTGGAAACTATTTTCTTTTTTTTTTCTCTAAAGTCTGTTTCAGTCTTACATTCCAACTTCAGTTTTTACCTGCTGCTTCTGGGCTCTACCCACGCACTGCAAAATAAGACAAAGCTTCTGCTCTGGGTCTGAGTCTTTATCAGTCTGTCAAACCACATCCTGTTGCACAAAACCCCACGCCAAGCAACAGGGAGGTTTTACATGAAGACAACTGTACCCATCCAGCTCTCAAAACTAACCCAGCTATTTTGCGTGGGCAGAGTATGCAGTAACAAGGTGAGAAATTTCCATTTAGAAATAAATAAAACTTGTTATCCCCAGCAAAATTATAATAACTAAATCTTGTGGTTTGTTTTGTCAAAGTTGAAAATGGGGGCTGGAGGAAGATGTGCGTCACCCATAGTTGATGTTTCCCAGGTGATATGCAAATAATCTAAAAATACAGATACTATATGTGTGGGTGGACATGTTTGAGTAGGATATTACAAGACCACATAAGATTATTACTCTATTTTGATTATAAAAACAGTTTTGAATCTAAATGTAAGCAAAATAGATGGAAAAAAAAGGAAGAACACAAAATGTTTTATAGTAACTTTTGACACTGATTTATGTATCAAACAAATATTTTTCTAGGTTTGAAAATATGCTCATCCACTCCATGATGAGAGTTGCTCAGTCACTTGTCATTTTGGACCCAGAAAGAACCTTCGAACATGATGCACATTCGCTCGGTAGCACCCATGACACACTCACCTGCTACTCACAGCAACCACACCCTGAAGTGTGAGTAACTTTAAGTTCTGATACAATCCAAATAAAAGAGTTGCATATAGATTCACTGATTCACTGAATGTGTTGTGTGTATTTAGGGACTGACTCACTTTTGGAGCCACCCTTAAGAGGCCAATTGGAAGAGCAGTTTGTTGTCACTCTTGTGTTTTGGATTCATTTTTCAGCCCTGGAGGGTTTTTGCTTGGCACCAAGTTACATCAACTGATTGTTAAAAACAGCTTTATACTGAATGTACAAACACAAGAGGATAATATGTAATTTGTCAGGAAGGTGAAAAGATTAGATTTCAACCAAAATGCCAAATATTATCTAAAGCATTTTTTAGTTCAAAAAGGTTAATTTTGTCTCCTTGATAATTAATATGGACAATTTTCTTCTAAAAGACAAAATTTTTAAAGGTGGAAAAAGTTTTTCTTTACCTTCTGGAGTCACACTTAACTGAAACCGATTTCAGTGTGACTTTAGAAGGTAAAGAAAAACTTTTTTTCCACCTTAAAAACTTTTGTCTTTTAGATGAATATTATCCAAATGAAAGCATTTTTTCAATAATTTATTGTTGCTTATATTTAAAACCTCAAGAGTTTAATAGATCCATTAGACGTAACATCTACTGAATAACAGGAAAGAAAAAAATATCTCACCTTGTCTCTTCTCTGAGAATATCACCTTGGAGTCCGATGTGAAATTCTGTCCAGTAAGAACCATTTGCTGACCGCCAAGTACAGAACATCGATCCAGGTCCTGCCTCTCTACTGCCGGGTACTCCTGAGCTGAGCGCTGAGCTGAAGAAACATGAAGGCACAGTTGTATTAAGGCCCACAAAGAAGGAATGCAAGATCCACCATGAACATTTTTATAGCTGTTTGTGACCCAGGAGTACCAAAATACATTTCAGGAGAAGCAGTTGACAGAGAAGCATGAAGAATCCTTTAGTTTGATGATAATGCAAACAACTTCCACTAAAATACCAAAATAAAGCACAGTAGANTAATTTCTACCTAAGGCTTTTAACTCATACATTAGGTACCACCAGAAACTGTAGCAACAAAATGTTGTAAAGTGTAGTTGATAACTATAAATGACTAAATGTCATGACCAAATTAAAAGAGTTATTTCAGGAATTAGACATCTCTTACAGCATTCAATAGGGTTAGAAGCCACTTGAAGAGACACGAGCTGGCCTCCAGGTTGAGGAATGTGAACTCGGAACACCAAACGTACACGTGTGTTTTTCCGTCCAATGTCCGTCTCGCCATTCCTCAGTTCAATGTCTGCATTTCTCAGCTTCAAGATCCCAACACAGTCGATCCTGCGCAATTACAGAAATAAGATATCAGGTGGCAAAAGTCCTCAAATGATGCCAAAGTTCTCTGATGGGGACAGTTAACATCTTGCTTTTTCTAAACATTGCTGCAAAACTGAGCCTGTTCACATAGAATCAAAGTGAAACGATAATTGGCCACCTTTGCTTTATCATGTGATTTATTTTCTCACAGTGAAATTTAGTTGTGTGCAATGTGTTAATGCTTGTATGATAATGTTATTGCTACAATACACCAATTTGCTCATTCGAAGAATACAGGCATCCTCAACATATAGTCTCATTTAATCAAGTGGTTGTAAAAAAAAAAGAAAAAAGAAAAAAAATCACATCTTTGTGAATTTTTCTTTTCTCTTTTGTGACTCATCAAAAGTTTTTGTTGCTGCAAACAGAAGCTGATAGGTGTTTCTTGGAAAAACTCCCTGGCACACAGGAGGTGATGCATTTCATGCTTCCGTTAGCAGCAACAGCGACTTGTTGGGAAAAAAAGATGAAAAACACTTCCACCCTGATGAGCAGCGCTGACTTTCGTGGGTGAGAACAGACAAAGTGCAAAATCAGACAAAGTAAAATCAGAAGAAAGCACAGCTCTGACAGCTTGTGTTACTATGCCGCTGCATTTGATTCTCTGGGAGATGCTGAAACAGCACAGCGGTGTTTGCTGGTTGCGTCAACAAAATGAGGTTACAGCAACTTACTGACTTGTGGTTAAGTGTTTTTCACCTTTTTGGAGTCTTTAAGATTCATATATGACACTGTTTTACTGAAACTTGGCTTCCTGTTTTACTCACACCACTCTCATGTGGTTTTTTGACTCCAGGGGGATCTCCAAGACTTTCGTCCCATTTATCATCCTCTCCATGCTGGGTGTGGTGACAGTCTTCCCGGTGATGCGATGGGCCTGGTAGAAGGCGTGTGGCTTCAGGAGCCTTTCATCTGCCGTCCCAATAAAGACCTGCAATCCAAGTGGGGCTGTGCCTTGGTACCCAAGGAGCTGGTTAAGGAAAAAAGGGTGTTTGAGTTGAACGACAAAAAGCTATAAGACTGTCACAGTTCCTGATCATGAATTTACAACTTACAGTCTTTTCATTTTTTCTTTGTGGTGATGATTTCATGATCAGCACAAAGAAATGTGTTATTATATGTCTGGCAAAACCAGTACATTGCTTTGCATAAAGCATTTGTGTAAAAGGGCCAAAAAAAACAACAGTGAGGGGTTATTATTTAACTCAGCGGAACAGTAAATACAGCCGACTGTATGTGAATATATCTGTGTTACCGTACGTTAGCATACTTTTTGTGTAAAAGAGTACTATAAGAGAATAGTGCATTGCTTAAAAATCATCAATGTGGGAGTAGTGGTGTGGTGGTGATACAATATGAAACTGTGTGCTCATTTGCATGGCTGTTAGCTTTACATGAGCTCAAAATCAACCAGGAAATATCACGCCACATTTACAATCTCTTACTCCTGCTTTTGTTTTTGGCTCTTGGGAAGATGTGAAGTGAGATGGAGATATTTATTTTTCTTGTCTGCCCTATATTAACACATGACCCCACACACCTGAACCTCAGGATGCCCTCCATTAGGTGTCTTCACAGCTCCTCGGCTGCCTTCAGTCTCATAGTGGGCTCTGTGGTGGGATCTGGGCTGCTGCTGGATCAGTAACTCGTACTGGCCAGAGTGACTGGGTAATGCCCACTCTAAAGAGGGGAGTGGAGCCACAGCGAGACCACTGGAGAAATGATAGAAACAAATAGGAGAAGATAACACAAAAATGTAATTTAAAAAAGAAAAGATTTCCAATTTTCAAAGCCGAAGAGAGGACAAACCACACACCTGTATGCAGCCCTAGGAGCATGATGGTATGATTGAGTGGGAGGCCATACATGTGAGGCTGGGAGCATGTAGTAGGTCTCAGATTTAATCTCAGCTCCAGCCCTACTCATCCTTTCTTGCTCAATGCCCCAGTCATAACCCTCACCATATGCACAGTCCTGCCTCTGGGCCTGCACATGTGAGCCTCTCATCACTGCATTGGGTACTGGAAGACCAGAGCTGAGGCTGTTCAGCATCTCCTCCAGACCAAGCACTGAGGTCTGAGCCTGAGGCTGAAACTCAGCCTGGGCCTGGTACTGCTGGTGGAGGTAGTAGGGTGGCTGTTGCTCATGCGGCGATGGGATGGGACTGGGGCTCCGGGAGCGCTGCTTGACAGGAGTACCCCCCTTACACGAGTGAGCGTGGTCAAAAGAGCGCTTTCCTTGGGGTGAGGTGGAGCGGGAACGCTGGTGGGGAAGCGGAGAGGTGGAGCATTGGTTATGTGGCTGGAGGAAGGTCTCATCTGTGATGCTGTTGCGAGGTGAAGCTCCAGGAGAGGAGTGGACAGAAGAAGTGTGGATGCCCTGCAGGCCAGGGCAGAGGTCCAAGGCAGGCAGCGAGATGCCATAGCTTCCTCCATTAGGAGGGGAGACACACGGTGAGTTCAGGGGAGAGATTCCCTCCGCTGGCCAGCCTGTAGAGGAGTTACTGCTGGCAGGGCTGACACACTCTCTGTAGGCTCCCAGAGCTTTGGAGCTGGGGCTTGGCTCCAGGTTCTGAGAGCTGAGAGAGTCACCCGACGGAGTGATCTCAATCCTGGGGCTTGGAGCAGGTATGTTGCTTGCTCTTGTTGTCAGCCCAAGGGATTCAAACACAGCCCCTGACAGGTTTTCTGTAGAGGGGCTGTGAGAGGAGGTGTCCTGGCTGGATGGTCCCTGGGTGGAGGTGGAGATGTACGATGTGTGATGGTCGACCACAAGCAAAGGTGGCTGGCCGTCGCTCTGAAGAAGAGCACCTGGATCATCTGTCAGTTACCAAATAACAAAAAGGGATTCATTTGAGCAGAAATATACAGATTATGTTAATTTGCAACTCTTTGTGTTATTTACTTCTCCCTCAGAGAAAAAAAAATAAAATCTCTAACTCAAATGCTTTTCCCACTGTTCCATATTCTGTTCATACAATCCTGCTCATGTGCACATAACAAACTTTTCTTTTGTCAGCACAGACAAACTATATATACTGACAAAATATTTAACACAGTGAAGCGCAAATATTCCACAAGCAAAACATAGCTTTACCTAGTTCACAACCAGAGCATGTTTACCTTCCTTTTTCATTGTTGATACTCTCTTTTTCACATTAAAAAAGAAAATTGTATTTATAATCCAAAAATTATTTTTTTTGTTTTGTTTTTAAAGAACCAAATTTCTGGCCCATGTTGAAGAAAAATATCTTCATATGTGTGTGATAAAATGATCCAAAATTATTTTATAACAATCATACTTTTTCTAGTATGTTTTTTTTTTTTTTAAATATACATATATATATTTTTAAAAAAAAAACATACTAGAGGTGCAATTTTTCTATACAAACCTTTAACACAGTCATCAGGAAAATCCTCATTTGGTGGGTTGTACAGAAACAGGTCAGAAAAGTCCAATTCCTCCTGGCTTATGTCTTGCCCCAGGCTTTCGGTAAGCCCCAAACCTCCAGAAGTCATCTCCAACTTGGAAACAGTCGTGTATCTTATTAAACGCTTGAACAACAATGAACAAACTTGATCCAGTTATGTTGTGCGCATAGGCCGGAAAGATCCGTTTGAAATGATAGCTGCTGCTCAAATGAAGCATGCAACTCTGCACCGACAAAAAGAGAGAGCGCTTCCTGTCAGTAGGCTACTGATGATCACAGGCAGGCAGGAGATGCAGACCTGCCTTTACTGCTGTGTTTGTGTGCGTGTGTGTGTGCGCGCGCGCGCGTGTGTGTGCGTGTACATGAGCGCGCGTGCGCGCGTGGCTATTCAGCGTGTGAGGGAGGCTACGCGCGTAAATAGGCGACATCTCTTCCTGTGTCTTCACTTAGCTGATTGTTACACGATATAGAAAGAAAGTATTTTTTATCCAATGGAGGGCAGATTTATTAAAAAAAAAAAAAAAAACTATAAAAACTAAAGGAATTATAGGCAGATGCACACAGTTTGTATAGGTAGAAATTAAGTTGTGTTGAACTGGATAGATCATTAGCTACTACATAACTAGTTAGAGGCTCGTTTTTTCATTAAAGCACAATCAAGTTTAAATTCATAGCTAACATTGATAAATATTGACTATTTTACAAGTGGTGTCTTCAAAAGTCTGCTCAAAAAGTAACGTGACCTAGTCAAACACCTGTTGCGCTTAACTGAGAAGGCATGCATTCAGGGTTTGTCCTTTGAGGGGCAGTATTGTACAGTTTGGCGCAAACTACCTATTTCTGCGCCTAATTTAAAGGTTCAGTTTGCTTAAATAAAAAAACCCTCGTTGTTTTGTGTGGTTTCTTTTGTTTTTTTTTATTACTTAGTTCGAGAAAAGAGATTTTCAGAACTGATTTTCTACATATTTGTCACTATAATCTCTGCGCCACGCTTACTATAGGTGAATATTGTGTATAGACAGCCTGTATATTGTTTAATAAACCAACAAGCATTTTAAAAGATTTTCACTCAATCTTAATAAATGCTATATCTTTTACCCCCCCCCACATTTTCTATTTTTTTTTTTTTTTAAACCTCAGATGGTGGAGCAGTGTTCAAGTGAATTGGCTTTTGTGAGTTCTGGCCTCAGTTTATTTTCTTCTATGCTTTTCTAACAATCAGAATCAATTCAAACCACAAAACTTTTATTTAATTAACTTTAATCATTTAATTGTTTTTATTGTAGCCCGATCAAAGATGACAATAATTTTTATGGTAGTTGTGGTTATGTGAATAATTTAGATTTCTTTAACTACAGGTTTTCTTGGATGTAGTGACATCTAGTGGAACATATTTCAAACTGCAACCTATTTGATACCCAAACTTATTTTGGTGTTTGATTTGGCCCTTCTGGGCCACTTTAGAAGTATATTGGTTCGACAGTGAGGAAGGTTAGGATGTCAGCTTATAGTATCTTCATATATAAATTGCATGTTGTGAAGTGTTGACAATTGATTCAGCGCTTGAAAGTTGTGGAAATTATGGATTGTTCTCTTTTAGTCAATCTGTTGTTTTCATGGAAAAGGTAATGCAAAACAATGTTTTAGTCTTTCCTATGGTGGATACTGTTCCAGAAGTGTGCACGGTTTGAACCAGATGGTTAATCCTTATTTTTCCCTTCTGAAATGAATAAAGTCATTATGAAAAACATTTGCATATTGAACAGCAAGTGGCTCCTTTATGACCTCAAATGAAGAATGATAGTTTTTCTTTTATGAAACTGTTTTCATGTATATATTCCTGATGTTCATCCAGTCCAAGCACTGCTTCTGATGGCAACAGGTGGACTGGTCTGGGTACCATCTGAATATTAACAAATGTGAAACCATCTCAGTCAAGTCCATCTCCATTTATTAAAAGAAATAGACTTTTTTTTTGCCTGGGTATGTTTCATAGATACTAAAGAGTTTATAGAACTGACAAGTAAAAACCAAGAAAGAAAGAAAAAAAAAAAGTTTATCTATTCATTTAGATATAAACCAGTGACACACACCGGTACTTTTGGACTTTTCTCAATAACATTGAGAACTGGATGATGTTGCCACAGGACTTGAACATTTTTTATCAAGTTTTTAATGGAGCTGTATTCAAAGGAAATGGTTTGTAAACTGAAACTGGATTCAAAGCACGATCAATTATTTCAAAGCTTATCGTATTGTGTTTAGTATGTTTCAAATTGTTCCAGACCAAAAAATACCCTGAAAATTACAGTTAACTGATTTTTATTTCTTCAACATCCTTAATTCAAATATTTTGACAAACACTACTCAAAAATACATTTTTGTTTTGTTTTTCCATTTTCAGGAAACATCCTGAAAGAAACCTTCATATCATTAGAAACAACGAATCCAACCCTTTTCTGGATTGGAGATCGTTCATGGCCTGTCCCACTTTGACTGGATAAACATAACTTTTTGTGTGAAAAAAAAAAAATGAAAGCCTAAATTTATTTATTCAATTAATGCAATAAAAACTCTATTGAAACTCTCTGAAAGTACTCTCCCTCTCAGAAAATATTGTGTTAAAGGCTCTTTAAAGTCTGCCTAACTAACCAAAAAAATTGGTAATAACAATAATGACAAAAAATTATTTTCACTTTATTAATCCCAATTGTGAGATTAGGCTCTGCATTCGATCCAATATCTTATGGGTAAAAACCCAAATGACAAGTTTCAGTTCAGAGTGGATGCTTTTTAGGGAACTGCACAGTACATGCAGAGTTGCAATTTAAAAAGATAAAGCGTAGATTTAACATGAACATGAATGACATGAATAATCTTTTGAAATTTAGAAACTGGAAGTATCAAAGATATAGAGCTTTTCTATGTAGTGAAGTAAAATATCTGATAAGGTTAAAAGGGTTTGTTGTCTCAATGAGTATGCTATTGTTTGAGGTTCCTTAAATGTGTCTTTGAACATGATGTTTCCTTCAGTCCTCATTAGTTATCATTTTCAGTTGAGTGTGGTCACAGGTTCAGACGTGCATCCTACATATATTTAAAGATTAGAAAATCAGCGAGTCTAAATGATCTGTAGTGTAATTTATTTCAAAGCTGGCGTCTGATTTTAATGCCCCACCTTTGACCCATCTTTGTAATCTCTCTTTAGATACAACCAAAATTTCTTCTGTTTTTCCCCCTTTCCTTTAGAGTTGACCCTGCTGACCGAAACAATTCTAGGCTCCTATTGAACTTGTATGTTCCTGTCAAAGTTCTTGAACTCTTTGTGAGTGAACTACTGAATAGATTTAGGTCTAATATCATCTTATCAGACTTCAGTCTGGCTTTGGAAAAGGTCATCGGACAGCTACAGCAGGCTTAAAGATTTTGTTGAGTTTTTAGTAAAGCAGTCTTTTTTATTGATCTTTCTGAGACTTTTCAAGACGGTAGATCATACACTACAAAAACAAATACTTATTTGTATTGGACTGTCTGGACATCCTGTTTGATGGTTTGAAGGTGACCAATCCAGCAGGTTTCAGTGTTTCAGGGCAGAGCGTGTCAAGTCTAACTTCTTTATTCAAAGGTGTTACCCAGGAGTTGGCCCAGACACCACAAAACCTAATCCTTAAAGAGTTAACCTTCTCAAATCAACTTAAACAAATTCTAAATATAATAGATATCGGAAGATCTAGCTGAAAATGTTACGACTGATCATTGCTATAATTGTCTCTGATAATTGTTTTCCTAATTTAACAATGCTAACAATTTATTAAATTGTTATGTACACACAGAACTTGTGTTGTATAAAATTACAACTACTGCTCCTGCAAGTAGTGGCTAGGACCCCTCAACCAGTTTTTAACCACTGGGGCATTTGTGAGGGTACCTTAGAGGGACAGAAACAAAAAAAATAAGAGGAAGTTTTACAGTAATGTGAAGTCAAATTTAAATGAAGGAGATAAATAATTTGTTTTTTCAACATTACAGGATAAGCAATTATTCACAGTATGAGTGCTTCAAAAGGCCAAAGACTTCAAATGTAAGTCAGAAAAAATTGAAAAACATTCATCATGTTCAACCATTCATCTTGAAAATATTTTGCTTTCATCGGCTCTCCTGGCTGCCGAGGCCTCTTGAACTTGACTGCAGTCCTCCTCTGGGTCACATGTTGAAGGCTCGTGAGGTCACAAGTGAATGTTTACTGTTCATCACATGGGTCCCAAGTCAGTCAAATAAGTTATATTAATCAATGTGTAAGCTGTTGTGTAACTATGATGGGGGACATTTTAGAAAAAACAAATGTAAGAGTTCCCTTGTTCAATATCTGTGCTGCGCTGTCTTCTAAGGATACAGGGGGATCTCCTTCCGCAGACTGAACTAAAATAATGTCAGCTCTTTTATTCAAGTTAACATAGACATACTGCAATGCAAATAAATCCATTAAAAGAAGACATACTGGAATGAAAGTAAAGCCACAGAACTAGAATCAGAAAATTGCAATTAGATTATTTGATTTTCAGTAGTGGTTTTATGAATGAGATAGCTCTGAGGTTATTTATTTCCTTGTATTTGTAGTATATTGAAAAAATCTTTGTATTATCTCTTTGTATTCTCACATAGTTATTTATTTGAAACCAAATTAAACCAATCATCATCAATCTTTGGTAAAACTTAAAATAAAAAACATGGGGCTTAACCAAATGCAGATTTTGTTTTCTTCTACTAAAAAAACTGCAGAAAAAAGGCTTTCATCTGTACAGAACACATGAGGTTTCTGTACAATTGAAAAAAAATATAGAGCCTAAAATTTACTAAAAATCTGGGTAATTTGATTAATGTTGCTGAATCAACTTTTGTAAAGTATAAAGTTATATAAAAGTCCTTACAGTGTTTAATATAATAGTACTTTTCTCCCTTCCTGAGGTATAAAAGGTTTCTGTTTCCTTATTTGACCCCTCAGATATCACTTTGGGTCAGGGTTATTACGTTTTCATATCTATTAATTCTTTAAATTGTTTAAGTGGATAAGCTCTGAAATCCAGGGCTTATCTGCATTCATTTTCACGCTTTGTTTCCCATTCCCATCTCTTTCCTTATTATTTGTTCAGTTGTACTTTTCATTTCAAGTAGACGTGACGTGTATAAGCTCTTGACCTCATAACTCACTTTCCTAACACAAGGGCCCCTTTTAACTTCAGTGTACAGTAACAGCAGACTATATTGTGTAACATGATTTTGAGATTGAAGGATTAGGTGAGCACAGTTACATGTAGTCTGGTCCTAACTCAACTGAGCTATTACATTTAGATAATGTCTGAAATAAGAGGAGTGACATAAACATTCTGAGCATGCAAAAGTTTACATGGACCCACAAAAAAGCTTTATTTTACAGTAGGCTACAGTCTGCATGTTTTAAGGGATTTTATTAACAAGCTGAAGGTATTAAGCAGTATTAGTAGTCACCTTCAGGTCCTTTCTCAGCCTAATAATGCTTCAATTAAGATATTTAATGGTTTAATCACTGTTCCCTTGAGAAATATTTACTGATCCAGAGATCAGTTTATTGACCCCGTACCTCTATGGTTAGAATACTCATTTCAATCATAGATCAAGTGTTGTGACTTCAATCCTCACCAGGGCCTCCAACTAAATGTAAACCTTGTCTTCCAGCATTTGACCACGTCTAAACATGTAATTAACCTCTTCAGAGTCTTATAGGATGTGGAACAAGGATTCAAATAAAGGCGTGTGATTGTAAATGTTAAACATAAATCCTGAACCAGACTATAGTGTTATGTATGCAGTGCATTTGTTCATGAAATAAGAAGAGGAAATAAAAGAATTACTTGAATAAATTATGTCGGTGTGCAGATATAAGACTGCTTGATTTTACTTCTGCATCTCAAGTCAGCAGAAAAGAAATCCAATCAAAACACAAATTTTAGTTATTTTGTTAGCATATTAATGTGTGTTCTTGCTCAATAGCAGAACAACCTTATTCTATCTTCACAGCATAGTGAGCGCTCAAGGATGGTCACTAAAAATGATCAGACTGCAGCTTTTACCATGCATTTCTGTCTTTATGGATCATGTCTGTATTTATGTTTTCAGCTGCACTTGTTTTGTCAAGAGCACAAAAACTTCAGTGGGTGGCCATAAAAATGTTTGGTTGCTGCACTGTATACCAACTTTTTGGAAATTGAAGTTATGTTTAGGATAAAGGAAAAGAAGCAAATATCCTCTTATCTTTGAATAACGCACAAAGGTATCATGGTTTTGATGCAGTTATCGATGCATTTATTTTAGTGAATAAAATATGCATCCACAAATAAAAATGTACATTAATACAATACCATTATAATTGCACTTTTATATACATTAAAATACACATACATGACACATATGCATATGTGTATATATATATATATACATACACACACATACTGTACACACAAAGAATAGTATAAAGTTATGTCTACATCCTACATCAAATCGAAGAGTTATGGGCAGCTGCCTTGGTACACCATACAATTTGTACATAACAACTGGTATTTCAGTCAGCCATTAAAAGCTATACATATTAGTTTTAAATAACTTTGAGGTATTTATGGCACAATAATATTCATTTCTGCTTTTTCTATGTACAGAGCAGCAAAGCAGGGAGTCACTGGACCATCAGGACCATGGCGACGAAACCTGAGAGGGTGGGGAGAGAAAAGCAATCAGTAATCAAGTTGAATGTAATGTCTTGATGTTTTATAACAGATTCAACTGTTTAAGTGTCTCTGAGAAACTCTTATTTGAGTAAGACATGAAGACAGTTATTACTCCGTCTGTTCGAGGTGCACCTATACACACAGCTACTGATAGTTCAATTAAGGATTAATCTTTTTTTTATGGCAACAAATGGATCCATATGTGTAGCAGAGAAGGCACCTTGGAGCCATGTGTGGCATTGTACTTTAAGGCACTTCCTCACTGGCTTCATGTTTCTCATATAGTGAATATGTCTATCTTTTTTATTGTACTGTGCCTGCAACTGTTCAGAGTTAAGATATAATTAATCACATCTCCAAAAACTCCTAAACTGTCATGTATATACTTCTGTTTTTTATCTGATTTAGATAACACATATTCACTGTAACAGTAAAAATAGTGGGGAAATTGCTTGTAGAACGTTAGCATAACGTGAGCATTGCCATTTAAGTTTTTTTCTCACCTCATCTCCTAATGAAGGCAACTGGCAGTTCTCTGCTGGGAACCAAAAGACCTGAATGAATAACGTCAAGTGGCTCGTTATCTGTTGGCACAATCTCATAGTCTCTGATTAACTGTAAGAAAGAAAAGTAAAAATCAGTTTAGTCGGAATTCTGCAAAGGCCCCCTTTTGAATACTGGTCTAAGTGGCTGATCACAGACGTACCCAGCACATGGCCAGCTGCAGCTGTAGCTCTGCTAGCCGCCGACCAATGCACATCCTTTTTCCAATGCCAAATGGAACGTAGGCAAAGGGGTTGATGGTGCTATTCTCCCTCAGCCAACGCTCTGGTTTGAACTGCTTGCCATCATCAAAGTACTCCTCATTGAAGCCCAGTGCATGGCTGTTAATCATTAACACAGTCTGTATAAGAAGGAAAGACAAAAATATATATAAATATACATTAATTAGTTATTAGGTTGAGTTGCAGTATTGTCATCATTTTGAATGAATTAAATAGATAGTGTTATAGTTGCTGACGCTTAATTCCAGCAAAAACATAACTCTCGGGGCTCATGTTATCTGGATTACCATATTCAGATTTTGTACACTTTGTGAGCAGGACTTTGAAGAACGTTTCAGACAGTCAAATGTAAATTTACTAATCTCCTCATGTCAGGTGTACTAAGAGGTAAGCCACTTACTCCTTTGGGAATGGCATAATCTCCCAACACAGTGTCTTTGTCCAGGGTTCGGCTGGTGAATGGGACTGATGGGGACAACCTGTAAGAATTACAAAAACACACATGAGAATATGAACAAAGTGTAGCATGACACACATGTCTAATCTGTTTAAATGGAGCCAGACATACATGGTGTTAAATGAGGTGAGATATAATCTCGAGTTAGAGTTCATTCCCTGTGATGTGTGCATGGTGCTTGCCTTAAGTAACATGTTCAAAAACTCTCGTGACTGCATGAGAAGAAGGAAAATAGTGGACCATATAAGGGCAAAGAAATGATTATAATGTGACTGTATGGTAGATTTTAAGCTGGGATCACTGATTGTTGGTAGTCATGGCACCATACGGCATGAAACTTGTTTTTGAGGCGGTCATGTGTGTGAGTTTTCCCTCTTAATCTCTATGGTACCGGTGGGAATCATTATGTTGCCCATGAGCCTGATTTAAAACTAATAACTGCCTATATAAATAAGTGCTTTATGATCATTGTATAATTACAATTAAACCTCTGCTGCATTCATATATCTGAACTGCAATTTCCTGTGGTCAAATAGGTTCTGTTGTGTAATCTCAAATTACATTTTGTGTGACTCATATTCATGATACTCTACTAAATAATGTTGCAACTTTACAACAAAATCATTTACTACCTTATCTCTGACTAATATCAATGTTGTCTTTCCAGGAAAACATTAGTAGGCTATGTGCACTAATAAGGCAGAGCAGCCTTTGTGGCGCCTGCAAAACATATCCATCTACACACATTTTTATCCACTCAGATCTTCTATCATTTGGATTTTGTTTGGAAATTCTACCCATGGTCATAATGTACAGATGTGTTGTTGTACTGTACCTCAAAGATTCCTTAAGACAGGCCTTGAGGTAGGGCATGCTCTTTATGTGCTCTCCACAGGGGTCTTGGTCGGGAGGCACCACCTCTCTGATCTCTTCAAGAAGCCTCTTCTGAGCCCTGGGGTTACGTGACAGGTTGAAAATAAACCACAGCATGCTGTTGGCGGTCTGTACACACAGCGAGAAAGAAAAATAAGGGAGGAGGAAGGAGATGTCAGTTAGTGAGGCAGTGACTCTAAGTGCATTCCTTAGTGGGGTCTTAAGAGCAGTTGAGGATAGGGGTTCCTCAAAGTCTCCTCAGTTACATCCAAACTACATTCATTTTCTGCTTTTGAAACACAGTAACAGCAGCAGCTGTCATACTTATGTTATTGATCAGACTAAATTATTGAGTGTGAGTGAGACTATTTGCCTCCCAATTTCCAGTCTTTATGCAAAGCTAGGCAAACTGGCTACTTTTAGATAACTTACATATACTGTAACAGGAAAGACAGTGGTGCTAAAACTCTGTCTTCAAGAGTAAAAGTGGTATAAGACAGTTTTCTTATAAGAAAGTTTTATTTAACAACAAGGGATGTGGGGAAACATCTTAAAGTGACTGTTCCAGTCAAAAGTGTGGGTCTAAACTTTTCACCGATAGGCTACTGTAATTTAAACATACTTACAAAAAATATATTTCTTTGATTTCTTGGGGAGTATTTTGTATGAGCAGATTAAAGAATTTACAGAGTGTCTGTATTAACACAGCAGGCATTAGCCTAGCTTAGCAAGAACACAGAACACGAAGGATACAACTAGCTAACACAATCAGACATATAAGAGTTTTTTTTCCAAGAATAAAACAATTAAAGAAAAATTATATTAATGAGCTATCTGTAGACTTGTTGGATGGATGATTTCTTTCTTTCTTTGTTGTTCTTTTTCTGACTTTGAAGAGCTAGCCAAATAGTTTTTTCCCCTGAGGTAAACAATGCTAACAGGATGCTGCAGAGGCAGCAAAGTCTTATTATTTTATGATTATTATTTTTTGATATTTCTTTTCTTTAAAAAACAAAAACAAAAACAAAATCCTAATCATGTAGCATGTAATCACAATACAATGTTTTTTGAATATAGTCTTGATTAACTGTTCCAAGATGATCAATCCCTGTTCTTTCTTTATGGAATTCAAGCTTATGTCTTCACATCTCTTGGAAGATTGTGAAGAATAAAAAAGGTCCAGATAAGCTATCATTTAGGTGGGGGGAATCCATATCCCCATTCAGTCTATGCTAGGTTCCTTTTACCAAATGTCTTAGAATGCAAAAGAATGCAGGACAGGATATGAAGAGGAGAAGACAATGGCTTCTGATGTTCTTGTCATGATTACCACAAGAGGAGTGCATTCAGTTCAGTATAGAAATCTGTTACACATTACTGTGACCTTATTGAGTCATCTATGAAAAGTTTCATGTTGCCATTATGAAGTATAAAACTAAGAAAACATGACTCTGATGCTGGTTTGTAGTTTTATATTAAACTAATTTTTTTTGTAAAATCAGTGTCAATTATCGAATTTAACTGAAAGAAAATTAATTTTTAATTAAATGTCTACTCACTGTTTCAACTCCTCCAATCTGCAGCTCGGTGATGGCAGCATATAGCTCTTTTTTGGTGAGGCAGCTTTTTTGTAAGATGTCGCCGAACAAATCATCTGGGGCTATATCAGCGTTCCTCTTCAGCTTCTTGTCGATGTAGACTTTGACTGAGGCAAAAAAGAGCAGTTAACATGTGAGTTTACTGACACGAACATTTTTATTTGAAGAAAAATTAACAATAAGTCTCAGGCTACTTTAAAATCTCACAAAATGAGGGCTGATTGTAATACTTTATTCAAGTGGAATAATTGTTTGGTGGATTTTTCTGATAAGGAATTAGTGGTTGACTCATTTGAGGATGACCAACTTGTCAGCAATAAAAGTAAGAAAATTAAGACAACATTAAACAACATTTTCAGACTTTGTAAAGGGCTCTAGGAACTTTTTTATGACTTTTCACTTTCTTGTAAGTTGTAGATCAAGTACATTTGTCTCGTGAAATTTGTCACCAAATAATAGGAAAGTGAGAAACTTTATATTTTCCTATGAGAAAGTGTAATCAGCATCATCTTCTTCCTGCCTCTGTTCACCCTATCTTCTTGCTACAACAAATATTTGGCATATCTCTCTACCTTGGGTCATGCAGTTTACTACAACTCCGAACTATCATTTGCCCTAAGTGCCAAGTACACAAAACACATAGGCAGCCGGTTCAGATTAAATCACCCTCCCACTCTGTATTTTCCTATCTATCATCTGACTGGAAGTGAACTCAAACTAGTTTTATGCGTCACAGAAGAGTGGAAACAAAGTGTACCCACGGCTTTATGAAACGACAGTGGGCGTTTGCTGCAGGCAAGGGCTGTGCTGGTGTAATTTTGTAGTGTAGCACAAACTTGTGCTTTGTCTTTGTACCTGTGCTGAAAATACGGTCCCATGCTGCCGTGTGATCCTGCCAGGTTTTGGTATTGAAGCTCTTGTGGAGTTCTACTGGTGTGACGATCATCATGCCAAATGTGCTCATCATCTATAGAGAGGAGGTAAAGAAGAATAAAGAGGATGATGAGTTAGATGTAATCACCTTCACGCTCAGTAAAAGTCTCTAATTCAATCCTTATCAATCTCCTGTGCTTGATTTTTTCACTCACTGTCCTATGAGACCTTTGAGAGCCACCACTTATCACCTCTTAACTGTGGTTGATAGGCTATCGGCTTGCCCCAGTAATTCTCAGTAAATACAGCAAAAGTGTTCAGCCACAAACAGAACTGCTGCATCACTGGCTGCAGTTCAGCTGACTGATGTGAACCTGATGAACTGCTATGTTTCCTGACTCTCCAGGAGAAAGTCAGCTTCAGAGGCTCACGGATCATCACAAGCATACTCTCTTAAACTTTACACTGCTGCAAGAAGATGCGTGATACTCACTGTTTTCACAGCTGTGATGAAATTCATGGCTTCCTCATTGACTTTCTCTTGCAGCAGACCGAATCTTTTGTCATATAGGACAAGAGAAATGGCTGTGAGACAAAAAAGAAGCAAAGATTGAGAAAATCAGCTGAATGATAAAGTTAGACAAATACATTTTATTTAAAGAGAGGGTCAGGCTATTTCTAGATTCATACCTTGTATTTTACATACTATACAGTAAGGATTTTAAGTTATAGGTTGTAGAAATAACATCAAATAGAATAACTGAATGACTCTACTGTAAATCTTTAAGATGACAAAAAGAAAACTCAATGGAACACAATGGTCACATTTTAGCTTCACTCTGTTATTTGTTAAGATTGTTTTGCTTTTCTAGGTTTTAGTAAACTAATCATCGACAGTAGGCCTATATGATAAAAAAAAGTACTTTCTAAACAATTAATAATAATTACTTAGGGAAAATACTTATTATATAAATACCGGAACCAACAAAAATGAATAGCTTAACTTACTTTCAAACGACCATTTATTCAGCTCGAAGTATAAATCCTCAATCCTCCCATTTTGATTTATTTTTCCAATTCTGTCGATGAAGTCCACCAAGACCTATTTACACAAACAGAAAGTGTTAGTCGCTAATGGCAGTAAAAGCGAACCAAAAACACAATTCCTCTCATCTTTTTGATAATCTTACCTGATTTATTTTCCCATCAAGTTTCACTACTTCTGTCGGCTTCATGAGTTTCTGCTGGAAGGCGCTCCTCACTCTCTGCCAGTCTTTCCCCTCCCTGCAAATCAACGCAATCAGTTCCCTCTTCATCGCTCTTTGCGCTAAAACATTTGTCTCTACTTCAGGATGATTTTAGTTATCAGTAACAGAGGAATCAAAAGTTGTAGGCTACTCACAGGATGAGGAGTCCGTATGCTTCGTCTCTGAGGTCTCTGTATGCTTTCCAGGGTTTGATCTCCAGCCTCTGAGGGTAACTTCCCTCCTTCCTGTAGAGCGCCTCCAGCAAGCAAGGTGCGCCAATGTGGACCGACTCAAAGGAGCCCAGTTTCATCCGAAAAATCTTCCCGTACTTCTTGTGATAATCAATCTAAAAATGAATACATTTACCAAGATATTTAATATAATGAAGCATTTTCTATTTGTTTCCATTAATGATAATAAGAATGATTTTTTTTTAAACAAACAAACAAAAAAAGAAGCAGACTGTCTTCATCTGGGAATGATGGAGTATATAGAGTTTACATTAAGACTTACCAGTGCCTCGTGTTGTCTGGTCAAACCTCCTTTCCGCAGGAGTTCAAAAAGACTGCCGACCAAGGGCCAGTTTGTGGGTCCCGGGATCTCGTCCAAACTCTGCGCCTGTGAAGCAGCGTAAGGGCACTGCGCAGTCGCCACAGCATCCTTCTCCTCCAGGACGCACACTGAGGATGTTGGCTTGAAGTGCTGCAGTCCCACAGACTTCTTCTTCAGCAGCTCAACAATCTGAGGAACCTTTTGGATCTGCGCCCTCATCCTTAACTCCGTGGTTCACTTTGAAGTAATAATCTAATGTTTCACTGCTGCTGCTCCTCTTTATCAGACTATTTATGTGGTGGTGGGAGGTGGGGGGTTGTTCTTGTTTCTTGGAAGTGCCATACCTTACTGCAATATATATATACCCTGAGAGTGTTTATTCCTGTCGTGCATCGAACCAATCAGGGACGGGTCCTGCATGGTGTGGCCGTCGAGCCCACCATTCATTTATGGATCCACGGTGAGAGGATCGTATGACCCCAGATAGACCGTGGAAGTGCCCCCCTCCCCCCCTTATAAATAAACACAACGCAAGCCACATCGGAGGTGACGCTCTTTGCATGAACCGTGTTTCACAGTGACCCGCGATGGAGAGAACCGAAACTCTGGCAGAGCAAATACTACTGCCACACTTCTGCACCGGACAAATATTTGACCGATTGCAAGTGGTGTGTTTGCTTTGTTGGTGTTTTTCTTTGTGGAGGATCAGAGAACAGGGGCTGCATTTTAAAATAAACTTTCATTTGGTTGTTAAAATTGGAAATATATTCAATTTAGGAACTATAATCAATATGCTATCAATAAACTGGAGAATCTATTGCAGAAGTTCTGAAAAATGAAAGTCTAAATACGATACATCATCTGCAAAAATCTGTTGTTTGATTCAAATATTTATCCCGTGGCCTTAAATGTTAGAAATTGAGTTTAAACTTCCTGACCTTAAGCGGCCAACAAGTACATACATGATTTTAAGTTCAGGATCTGATTAGAGTTAAAGGATTTGCTTTCTTTCTTTTCTTTATTTACACATTTAAAACAGACCTAATGAAAAATCCAATGAGCTGAACAGAAATGATCATTTTTATATGCTCCCATGCACATCATCTTACACCTGTAGCTTTGTGAGGACCCAAACTTTAGTTATCCAAATTAATTAACTGAACTAACTGAACTGTAAAACACAGTATTCTCCCTCAAACAGTGCTTTGTAGATATGTTCTGAAGAGAACCAGCGGAAAATTTCCCACTTTCAGGTATCTAAAACTCAAATTAGTCCTCGCAAAGATAGACCTACATGTGCACCTAACAGTAGCATGCACTTCACACACACACCACCCCCTCAGAGCTGGCATGACTTAAATAACATGTGCAGGGCCTCTGTGTTGTTACCCTGTAAAAGTGCTCATTCACAGACTCTCAGGTGGCATCAACAACCTTGAACTCTGATGTTTTTCGGCATATTGGGTAGCACACACACATTAATCACCCCACACCCCTCCCAAAAAAACAAGAAAAAAAGGAGGGAAAAAAAAAGGGAAAAACACCACCCACGCACCCACAAGCACACAGTGTTCTTTACTCTCCTTTCAGGTTCAAAGCATGCCGCTCAACACTTTATCCCATGATATTAAGCAACTTTAGAAACTTATTCCTGTGTCAGTTTACATTGAACTCATACAAAAAAACATATTCCCCCTTTAACCATTATAGGAGGAGTTCAAAATGTTGTGAAATGCACTTTGATGAGAAGATCAATACCACACTAAAAGACTAACAGCTAGACTGGAAAACAAGTGGAAACAGCCTTAATCTGTCCAAAGGTGCCAAGATGCTCGCACAGACATCTGAAAATCACTCAGGCCCCTTCCACACTGGACTAAAGAAAAAAACAAAGAAACAAACAAACATGCAAACAATACACTATCTTTAAGAGGAAAGAGTATAATCAGCATTCAGTGTCATCAGTGTCAAATTACTCTGCAGTTTAGTTGCAGGTACTTTCATCAGCTCCAGTTGTCAAAATTA
>JAPMNP010660443.1:0-10107 GCA_029874935.1 Atherina boyeri | reverse complement strand
TTAATCAACTAGAAACAAAAGGGTTTTAGTGGGCAGATTTAAGTATTAAACTTGGCTCGCATAAATCATACAACATCTCAAGTCTTTGGTATGAAGTCAGCCTCTTTGATTGCACTTGGCTACACCAACAATATGCTCCCATCTTCTATTAATATGCATGAAGATATTTTGTTTAAGTTTTGCTTGTGTTGCCTGTCAGCTGCTTTTCAATAGTTTTTAATGTCCAATATGCACGGCTTCTTCTAAGCTGGAATTACTCTTCTATGTTTTTTGTTTTTTCTTCTGAATTTTTGTTTTTAATTTTAAATTATGCATTTTGTTCTTTTACTTTTTAATGCTTCTTCTGTACCCCACTGTAATGCTTTAATGTTTTATGTAAAGCATTTTGAATTGTTTTGTAACATGAATTGTTCTACACAAATAAACTTGCCTTGCCTGTTTTGAATGCAACTCTTAATAACTAATTAAACTATTCACATACTGAAAACTGGCTTCTGTCATCATGATCTTAATTTACTCATAATTGGGTGGGACACTTCCCGTGTTATGTTATTGCAATGGTTTATTTGGAAGGTTTTGTAATAACCAACAGTGACGTCTGGCCCCGTCTCATCTGATCACAACATGCCCACGATATTGTGTCAGCTTCAAAAAGGGTCTCCCCTCAGGCAACTCCAGTAATGAGGCAATAATGTATCATTTACTACACGTTAACCATGACCAGGATAGTCATCTATTTTTGTATCCATTATCATCTCAACACAACACAATCATATAATGTCCTCAGCCCAAATCTGAGACTCAAACACACACTGTCTCTAGAGTCTTGAACACTGTATAAATACATCTGCAGAACAAAACAAAAGGATTCCCATTCTGCCCATCCAGTATGAAGACTCCCAAAAAGTATTAGTAATAAATCAACAGCAAACAAGTCAGTTTAACTGAGCCCATACAAAGTGAAACAGCTTTTACAAGGCAGGTGTCTTGCTTGAAACAAGAGGAAGCACAATATTCACTTTGATGTCATTGCAATATGTTGTTCTGAGAATCAAAAACTGTACTTGTCTGCGGTTTTGTTGAGGCATGTTGACTTGATCAACTTTATCAGTTAAAATAATGGTGTGTCAGAGATAGCTACATAGTCAAAAGATGACGCATGTGGTAATCAAGCTAGATCAAGCTAAACAATTACCTAGTCCGGTAGTATTTTAGATAGAGACCAACATTACGATGCCCTGTAAGCATTGTACATTCAAAATGGATTATCACATTGATAAATCCTCTAAACAAACCCTCCCCACTGTCTATTTCATAGAAACATTTCTGTAATTACCACATACCAGAGTGACACCTGCTGTCAGGAAGATGCAAAGGAATGCTGCTGGAAAACATCAACTGTGCTCCTTTAGTTAAACTGCTCATATAAAAACAGAAAACCATTTTGGATTCATACATTAAAAAATAATTTATCCTCCTTTTGAAGACAGATAGCTAAAATCAACTAACTGAAACAAGGTTCAGAAACAAGGTTCAGTTGCAAATAGATGCAAAGCAGAGGGGAAAAACAAACTCAAAAACCAAAGAATAAATGGCATGTACAGTTCAACCCTTTCTTTAAAAAGGTCTATCCAGACACAACTGCAGAATCCACACACATAGTGCCAGAGTAAAATAACTCTTCCTTAAGTACCTCAGTTGTGTTTTAAGTTCATTGAAGCGCGGCCTCTTGCTGGGATCATACGACCAGCACTTCGTCATCAGGCTGTAAAGAGTAGGAGGGCACTGAGGGGGCATAGCCAGTCGCTCGCCGTTCTCTATCCTACCGATGACATCGTTGTTCTTCACACCTTGGAAAGGCTTGATGCCATACATCAGAATCTCCCACATGCAGACGCCTATGAACAGACAGACAATAAAAAACTTTATCAGAATGATATTTACACTGTATTGGCTGTTACAGCACTGCAAAGAGTTGGGACTCAAGCGGAAATAAGATATAAATTCCTACTGCTTTGCAACAATAAACTGAGACTTAACAGACAGAGATTAAAAAGAGAGAACACCATAAGGTTAAACTTACCAAACATCCAGACATCACTGGCTGTAGTAAATCGTCTGAAGTTGATGGACTCTGGAGCCATCCATTTAATAGGCAATTTACCTTTAGATGCTGGGAAAGAGGAAGGCAGAAAACTGTGTAACAGTTCATAGATCAGTTCTTTTCATATGAGCTATGAATAATAAAGGAGCTTTCTCCCATGTGATCAAACGAAAACATTTCACAGAAAGTGCAGTGAGCATTTAGTATTCAGTTACCTTTATAATATGAGCTATCTTCCATGTATCGTGACAGACCAAAGTCACCCAACTTTACACAGTCAACAGTAGAAACCAACACATTTCGCGCTGCGATGTCTCTGAAGATGACAAACACAGTAAAAGAACAAATGAGAAGAGATTTACTCTTTATGTTAAAAGCTGAAGCAATTTTTAACTGTATCAGGATATACTTTGATTTTAAACAGGACATGAGTGTTTCCCTGAATTATGAAACAGATGTGATTGCCATAAATCATTCAAAAAATTATTTCTCAAATAACTGTTTAACCGTAATGTTATATTATTTGTTTGCACTGCTTCAGAATGAATGAATCAATACCTGTGTACGAAGCGTTTGCTCTCAAGATATGCTAGAGCAGTGCTGAGCTGGTGAGAGTACAAGATGAGAGAAGCCAGGTCTAGACTGTATTTCCTAATCTGTAGAAACGACCGTAACTAGGGAGAGGAGAGGGAAAGAGACCAACATGGGACAAAAAAAAACAGAGAGGGATTTAGAGTATGAAAAATTAATGAATGATTTAAAATGACACAAGCAAAACCTAAATAAAAAAAGATTTAAAACTGTTTCAAATTGAGAAAAAAACAAAGTGAGAACAACATAAATGTAAACAGTTGTATAAAAATGAGCAACAAATGCAAAGAGGGAAACATGTTTTAGATTTTTTTGTCAATGTCATTTAAATTCAACTAAAAATTTCATGAGGATTTCCAAAAAAAGTCATATTTTCTCCTTGATTTTGTCCCTGTGTTTCCAAACTAAACACAACTTACAGTGATCCAAGTTCAGCATGCCTCCCCAAGACAAACAGAACAACCTCTTGGAAAAACAAAAGTGATTTTTTTCTGTAAAAATATTGATGACTATTGAGCCTCAGGGCCCACATTCATAATGTACTGATATGTCTGGGCTGAATTCTTTACTAAAGCACATGCCCTCCTCAATGTAAATGAACAGCTAATGTGCACCTACATACTAGTTATCTGTGTCTTACCTCTCCCAGTGTGCAAAGCTCCATGATGATCCACACTGGATTCTCCGTGATGACTCCCATCAGCTTCACAATGTGAGGATGGTCGAACTGACGCATTGTCACTGCAGGCAGACAAGAGAAAGGGTCACAAAAACAGTTTTGTGCTATACTTGTGCAGTGAAGGAACTTTTTATACTATACATATCTTATGTTGAAACAAGGACCTTACATGCTTCTTGGAGAAATTTTTCCCTGACACTGTCTGATGTTGAGTTCTTACACGTCTTGACAGCTACAGAGAGAGCTGGGTTCTCCTGCAAGAAACAGATAAATCCAAGCTAAATCACTGACAGCAGCCCAACAACAGAAGCATTAAATGTAGTCTATTCACTGTCTGTTCATAACTCAACAGAAACACTGGAAACTCAACATTAAAACTTTGAACAGGAACCATTATCACTGATAAATGATTAAATATCTAGTTAAAGTTATGGAGTAATTAGTCAATTCCATGTAAATTTGGTGTTTCCTTAAATCAAATTTATAGCCAGTCTACATGATCTTTGAAATAACTTTAAAGACCGTCAGAGAACCGACAAAAAGCATCAAACTCTTAGCTATACCTGCATTTCTCTTTCATGGGTTTGAATGTACAACAAAGACAGAAGTTATAGTCTAAGTAAGACAGAGGCTGCATACCGGGCTGATATAGACTCCCTGGTGGACGTCTCCAAACTGACCCTCACCGATGCAGCGTCCCAACTCAATACAATCCCGCTGAATCTCATAGTCCCGTGCTAAATATATGACACACACAGACAAGACCACAGACACACAAATGAAAACAGAGAGAGGAGATTGTCAGGTCAACTACATATATTTATGCCCAAACACAGTCCTTTCACTTTCCAAGCTTGTTAGAGCACTTAACAGTGTGCTTGCATTAATTCATGCCTTTAAATGCAGAAAATGCAACAAAATCTTTTGAAAGCATGAATTTGGATGTCTGACACAGCAAATTTCAGATGCCACTACAAAGTAGCTAAATAATCTCATGTGTGGAATCTGATGCCAGTCATGGTGATATATTTTAAGGTATTGACCTCCTACTCTGACAAGCTTGGTTTTATTGCAATCAGCATAGCTCGTTGTCAACAGCATGCAACAACAGCATCAGCAAACCACAGCGAGACATGCCATGTAACACACACAAACAACAGCCAGTAACACTCAATGTATAAATGAAAATGAACTACCATGTTGATTAAAATGTTATATGGATAAAGTCAGGTGAATTGTATCAAAAGATTTTAAAGTTCACAGGTTAATATGAGATCTGTGTTATATTTGCCAGAAAAAAAGCAAAAGAAAGAAAGAAAGAAAAAAAAAAGAAAAAAAAGAAATGGGAGATTTTTTGCCAACTCAAAATGCCCCATTTTTTAAATGTCCTTTTGAGGAAAAACAGGAATCAAATGGTCTGTGAAACCCAGGCTATTGAAAGCTGGTGGTTTGCTCTGCCCGACCGGCATGACACTGTTGACCTGACTTTGTCCATGTAGTACACATGTGAATATAACATGAAACCATAAATCTCAGGTTACAGAAATTTGAAACTTTTTTTCTTTTTATGATTATTACTGCTGTCTAAATGTCCATCAAAGACAATGTGCGAATTTAAGTGACAACATCATCAGACAGTAAAGGGCCTGTTTAAAGGATGGTCTAAATGTGGAAATGGGCTGCAACATGCAGCAATAAAAACATACACTGGGCCATAATTACTGTGCTCTTAATTGTGCTGTTCCTCTGAATGTTGCACATGTAGCCTGAGCTTTAAGAAACTCCACTGTTATGGTTAAATAATGAGATGGCACTATCGGGTTTGTTAGTGGTTTGGGTTATACATTTTAAAGTGTTATAAATATATTCATCTATTTAAAGCTTTTCCTCTCACTGTACTTCCTCCTTCAGGCCAGAGTTGTAAAAAAGAACATGCCCTGTCTTTACTCAGCAGTTTTTAGAGGTTTTAATGCTATCATTATTTTTTTAATTTACTTTACAACTAAAAATTGTTCCATTTTTTCTTTAATGTAAAAAAAAAATGTAAAAAATGGGATCAACATCCAATCACAGGTCTCAATTCTGTAGTTAAAAACTGAAAGGACACCACACATCAACAGAGGGGGAGAGGGTCAAATTAACAGGGTACAGGTATAGGTAAATATTTGGAGTTTAGTTAAGCAAACATAAAAAGGGTCACAACAACCACCAAATCAAAGTGTCATCACAATGGTACAGTCGTTACCTTGATCTAGTCCATAGTATTCTGGGAAAATGGGTTAGTGATAAGAGACAGAAATAACTAGCTGTGAGTACAGAGATTATATAAAATTGTTACTGCTTTCTTTACTAATTATGTCAAAATCAGAGACAGATGGGTTAGGGGTACTACTTTAAAAAATATCCTAATAAATGTTATCATATTAATGTACTTGCTGTGATATTTAAAACCTGTTTCTGTGTTTTGTTAAATGACCTATCATTTATTCATCACAGTCAAAAACAAAATACAAGGGGCAGACTACCATGAAATTGAACAGTTTGTAACAGATGTGTTAAATTTACAACACTAACAAAGGCTATACTCCATAAAGGACTGCTTGGAAAACTACTGTTAACACCGTTAGGAGAGTCACATCAAGTCAGCTTAGTATCAACACAAACAGCTAATGTACATTAAAAAAATCTACTACTTTCTGGACTTTTTGTAAAAAAAAACATTGACTATCTGAAACAGTGATTACATATAATTAACAGACTAGTACAAAAAGTTAAACCAGTAGTATCTTTTTTATCAATTCATTTATTTTATCTTATGGTGTCAATATCTAGTATTTTGACCTATTCTCTTTGCAAGGGCATTTGTCTGAGTTTACAAGTCCAGAAAACTGATTTATAATTCAGCTATAAAACTGTTATTATTCATGAATGGTCCAAAAGCAAGCAGTGCTGACATTTTGCTGAATGAAATTTGTGCTTATAATAACCAGGCAACATTCTGTGGCAGTTCATATGGGCATTACTCTCTCTCTATAAATATATACATATTTAAAAAAATAGTACAATATTCTCACATTCTCTCATCCCAGTTCCTTGTCCCCATGTTACATTTAGGTAACATCACCCATCTTCTCTGCCTCTCAATGTTGCCCATTCAGCATTGCAATGAGCATAATATGAACAACAGTCATAAACCTGGTGAACAGGCACTACTCAGCAGTGAACAGCAGGCCCCCCAACAAGTACAATCTATATCTAACTTATACAATGTTTCACACTAAAAATATCAACACAAAGATAGGAGTGATCCGTAGTATGCAGTTATAAAAATTGCTGATATAATTGAGACAGCGTGAAGACATTGTGTCAAAGGAGACTTGGGAAGCTGTGATCCTTTAAAATAAATATAGACTGTAGGCATAATAATATACAGTGTAGTTCGAATGACTTCCTCTTCTAAATGTGAATGCTGCATATGACTCAGTCATACTTCTTCAAGAGCTAAAATCAAAGCTGATGTCTTATGATGAACAACAGAGTTAATAATAACATAAAATTACAGTCCTGAACTTTGAAAAGACATATTCTAAAAAGGTGAATTTGGTCTTGTTTGTGACATTGGTGTTCTTTAAAGCTACCCTTACCGATGTTGCATTGTTATACTTTTTTGGAATAGGTTAAAATGTTACTAATAAGGTAATGGAACTCTGAAAAACAAGACAGACCCACCAGGAATTAAAATAAGCTATTATTCCATTCTCAAAATTTTCAATGAAAACTCCAGCTAATCCTTGCAGTGTGGCAAACCTCTAGGATTAGCCAAGGGACCTGCCTATCAGACGTTTGCTTTCGCATTACGTCCTGGGGGAATGATGAGGTGGGGCTTTGGAGTGAGGCGGGACTGTTGATTTTCAAATAATTGTGCTGTGCTTTCTGAAATGCAACATTGGTAAAGGTAGCTTTAAGAGGACACCCTATTATCTGGCATTAAGACAAAAATATATACACATTAGAACAGAGGTCAATATTTCTAAACAAGGGTTTTTACTTGTGTTACAGTAGAGTAGTCTCCTAACTCTGCCCTTAACTTGGGTGAATATTATCAACTCAGAGAGAGAATTTACATTACCTCCACTAACACACACATTCATGTCTATAATCCTCTAAATATTACCACAACCTTTCCATCCTTTACAGGCATAATGAATTCAAATCAATATTCTTGCCAGTATTCAGTCTGCTGATGAGCAGAGATGCACACTCGCTGTTACCTGTCATATTATCTGCCAACTACATTTGGATGTATGTACATCTGCAAGTGTTTACTTACTTGAAGGCATGGTGTAGGTGTCCTCCTCATCTATGATCTCAGCATAGTCATCTGTTTCTGCAGAGCAGAGAGTGAAATCATGAGAGAAGAAAGCACCAAGAAGTGTCACATCTCAGTTGGTGACAGATAAAAGACGGAAAGTCGACAACAGTCACATCAAAAACTCCATAGTGAAGGTTAACATCTTTGACACTGCACAGGCCAAAATATTGCATCATCCCTCGGTATTACTTGAAAAATAAAACTGTGTACTGTATGTCTAAATCTGCCACCTCCCTAAAACACAAATCATTGCATGCAACAGAAAAAATAAATAAATCAGGGAACACACCCTCACAGAAATAAAAACACACCGTCAGACAGAAGTACCTTTCCGATAGACCGCCACCATACTAGATTTTAAACAGAATTGCAACAATCAAAATGCGCACGTACTACTGAACAGAATGAGTCAGAAAAGCACAACAGTGAGAGACACAGGCAAAAAAAAATACTGGCAAGAGGAAAGGGGAGGGATGGAAAGCTTCTTTTTTTTTTCCAGAGAAACATGCTGAAGAAAAACAGCCGGAGTCCCCGGTCACACAAAAACACTTGCGAACAGATACAGAAAAAGACACAAAGATACTGCGCTAACATACAATACAATAACTGTACAAACAGGGAGCTGGAATTTGACCAATTGAAAATCATAATAGAAAGAATGAGGTTTACCATCGCCACTAATGTGACCTGCAGAAGCCACATGCAGCATGAAACACAAACACGGTAGAGAAAAACGAGAAGCATCAGTTTAACCGTTTAAATGCTAAAAAAAATCATTTGATGGCTAACTGGGACATTTAAAGTGCTTTCATTTTAAACTGTGTAAAAGTGAGTCAGTCAGAGGTCACTAGACAGTCAGAGCAGAGACAGAGTGACAGTGACTAAAACTCTCCACGAGGACATCTGGCCAGACAAGGACACTTCACTCCGTGCACAGATGAGGCTTTATCTGGGAAACAGGGTGCGCACACATATCTATGAAACCTTTATCTGACTCTCAGCTTTTACTGTCATTCATGACATTTACAGTTGAAGATGGAGTAGCAGACCAAGTGGCAAAGAGAAAATGAGAAGGGAATTCATACCTGACACACAAACAGCTCGTGTTCTTACTCCATCCATCCGCTTCTCCATTCGCTTCTCGTGATTTGAAACTCTGCAACAGAGATGAGGAAATCATTTTTGGAATTTGGCATTTGACATTAACATAACCAGTGTATTCAGAATCAGCCACTATAAGCAGCCGTTAGGACAGAAGTGGAACCAGAGAAACGACCCACATAAAATGAGTGTGGATTCACAGTGATGATTTTTAGAAAATTAAAAACACAAATTCATTATTCCAACAATTCCAGGATTACTCTATTCAGTTATGGTCTTGCTCAGATTTGAGCCATATATTAAACCCCTACAACTGTAGACAAAAACTAAAATGTGATCTGCTTTAAAATTCAATATCAGAAATGAAAACAAAATGTTATTTTGGCAAAAGTGAAGAAAAAGATTTATTTTCTTATCCATCCCCAGACCTTTTACTTCAACACTTCTACAACTTGCAAAAAAAAAAAAAAAAAAAACTTTTTTCAGCATCTCACATCTTTTTATCAGCATAAACAGAATTAGCTTACTTACTTTGGTATAGAAGGAAGGGCTCGATCACCCTCTGCAGAAACAAAATGAGCACATGAATTAGGCACAGAGCAGACAGGACTTCATGTTAGAGCCCCAACTTGACTGTTTCCATTTCTTTGCAGCCACTGCTATTTTTAGAAGAGGCTAGTAACAAACAGCCTGGTTATTATTCAAAGTGACAAGCACAAAGCCTCACTAGGAACAATCAGACTTGACTGCAGCATGAAATTTCAGTCTAGATTCTATTCATACAGTCTGAAGTCACTCTCACTATTCAAATAACAGGAAAATGATCATCACCATCATCATCACCACATTGCTGCGCACAATTCTATCTCTACATATGATGCTGCAAAGCACTCCAGAAAAATATAAAATCTAGTGAAAAGGACACACAACAGTATGGTTGAATTATCAACATTGTAGTGTATCTTACCTTTGTGAACTCTGACAATGAAGGAGTGACTAACTGAGGAGACGAGTCGACAGTAGCCGTCAATCAAGTCAGCCATGTTTTCTGCCGTAGTCAGCAATGCTGTAGTGACCGTGAGGGGCTACACACACCCACACAGACAGAAGGATTAGTGTAAGAGTGGGACAGGGAGTTGCTTCACAGTGGCACAATGAGAGCTTTCTTGGGAGTAACGTCCGTTACAAATGAACACACACACACACACACACACACACACACACACACACACACACACACACACACACACACACACACAC
>JAPMNP010660438.1:0-10028 GCA_029874935.1 Atherina boyeri | reverse complement strand
TGGAGGGTCAGGCTTCAACCACCTCACTGTAATGCATTTAATTGCTGTTGCTAATAGAATCTGAAAGAGATATATTGTTAATCCCTCTTTTAAAGAAAAGTATTGATAGGAGTACCAATGAAATACCGGATCGATAAGAGGTATTGTTAAGAGTAGAAGTATTGATAAACCCTTAACAATACCAATCCCTACAAAAGAGCATATGGAAGGTAAAGGAAAAAGCTTCTTGCTCATTTTCTGGATTACCAGCCAGGAGGACGCATGAAGCTAACACTATTTGTTTTAAAAAAAACAGTTTGATTTCTTTTTATTTTCTGTTGAGATCTGTTTCTGAAATGTGCAGGATTATGAGAGACGAGTGACTTAAGGATATTTGAGGATAGCAACCTCATCATCTGCTTACGGTTTAAAATCAAAACATCAATACAACTGATTTGTATTCAAATGGCAGCTACTGATCATCACAGAAATATGCCGCTTAAGCTGTATTATCAAGGGCAGTCAAAAATGCTTCATTGGATGAATATCAAAAATAAGAAATTGCAATACAGGTTGAACTCAATTTTCCACGACCATGTCTTAATATCTCCATTGAACTTAGATGTGACGCAGCTCATCTGAATGATCATAGATGCGAAAATGACTTCATTAAAATACAGTTAAATTCAAAGGAGACAGGAATGTAATTTAGATTACTCTGGAGGTTTTATTTGGACCGTCATACCTTATTTTCCACCTCATCAACATCAGAATAGTTTAAATGGTCTCGGTAAATAGGAAAATAATTGGATAATGCTGCAGCAGCTTAATTTGTTGTTATAAAAGCATGAGTTGACGCTACATTTAGCATTTCCGTAACCACACAGTCATTATGTAGTCTTGTCAGAGCTCCTTGTTCCTTAATGTCAATGCTGTTGATTTATAAAGGGATGGAACAATTGCTGACCAGTGTCAGCACTTGTTCCATATGTATTTTTATATGTGTTTTCTATTTGTATTTTTAAATTTTGTTTGCTCTCCTGCCACCTACTTACCTGGGGCAATCTGTATTTGAAATATTTATGCATTTCTTAACTTCATGCTGAGGGGTGCACTCTGAAGTGAGATTTGTGGCTTTGTGAGCTACAGTATGTCAAGCTGAAAACCAGTTTTCAGAAGGTGACTTTCTTTAAGCCTTTTTAAGTCACCATGGTAACCAAGTCATATCCTGCTGTAGAGCCAAATATAGTCTGGGTTTTCAGATTAAATTGTCTAATAAAAGCTCCAACATTTCACTGATTTGAGTCCTGATGATATCATTGACTGCAAACAGGCTAAGGACATTTAAATATCTTAAAGGAGATAGAGAAACAAGTTCATATCTGACATTATGACAAAATTAAAAGTACTTAATTGACATTGAATTTCTATCAGATTTTCAAATAAATGACAGAAAGTATCAATCACGTATCATATTTTGATGTGGCCATTTTAAATCACCACATTTAACCTTATTCATTGACAACTTCCAGGCATTTATTTCATCAAATATTTGACCAACAATGGATTTTTATCTCTGCTATAAATTGTCCCCTTTCGACTAGAATCTAGTGTTGATGCTATGGATGGTGACCAGGATTCAAATGGAGACACAAAACTGAGCTGGAGTGATAAAGGCTTTATTGGAATTTAAGGGGAACCAGACTAGAGCTGAGCAGATGGATGGACAGAGTGACTGGAACTGGCAGGCAGGGAAGATTTCCTGAAAGGAACAAAGAGATGAGCATTCAGCAACTAGCTGAGATAAAGCAGAGTTGAGTCACAATTTCTGACGACTCGAATGGACCAGTTTAGTTACCAAAAGGAGAACTGACAATATGGGGATGAGTGAAAGGTTGAGCTGGAAGATGTACTATTGCTGAGGAGGAGATTGAGATCAGGTGCAGATCATGATCACCAGGGAGACGGAGAGACACACCCACCACAGTGATGTACATTCTCAGCAGGAATATTACACTGAATATCCAAAACCTGATGAAGCTAGTATGTCCCACAAAATATGCCACACAGTTACAGCAAAGCTAGATATAGAAAAATCGTTGTATGACCAGGAAAACCATGACTTAATTCGATGATGTAGAATTAGTTATGTATGTTTTCTCATCTTGATCAAGTTCGCCAACAAGCCTGTCAAACAGCTAATATACAATCTTGTCAAGGCTTATATATCAGACCATTCAGTCAGTAAAGATTCTTTTTGATTATATGATTCACATGGTTTCCTTATTATTATAGGTCACTGTCAGAACTAAATTCTGTTCTCATCAAGTTAAAGGTTGTAGAGTTTATTTGCAGCTATCAGGAAAAAAACAGCAGGCAGATGTTAACTTAATCTTTGCATAACTAACCACATTCCTCTTTTGTCTTATTTTCACATTTTTAAAAAAATGTTATTCATATTTTTGGACACCCCTTCATTCATGTAACCTTATAACTGAAGAACCAGGTGATCGTACGTTTGGTGCAGGAGATAATAAAGATTAAAACCCACAGCTGTAGTACCTCTTATCTCTGAGAGGAGGTTTAGGTTTTGTCAAGTCAGGAAACACACACATGTACACACATACAGAAACTTGAACTTGGTGTGTTAACCTTTTTTGAGCTTGCTTTGAATGTTAAGCACAAAGACCCACAAGATGGTCTGAATTTTTGGAAAGGCAAGGTAGGTTTATTTATATAGCAAATTGAATGTACAAGACAACTCAAAGTGCTTTACATAAAACACTAAAAGCAATGTGCATTTTTCCTTTTCTTTTTTTAATTTGATTTGTGCAAAACAAAGTGCCATGAGAACTCATTTTATTTTCTCACAGATCTGGTACTACACTAATGGGATCCTCCAGGAAGCAGGGTTTGCAGTGAACATGCTCCCTTACATCACACTGAGCACAGGGGCCATAGAGACTCTGGCTGCCATTATTTCAGTGAGTATCCCTGTTGTCCTTGTTAAATTTAAGTTAAAACAATTTAGGCACTTTTCATAGTGATTATACAGATTAAGACAATCTGAAAAATTATATTTTTATACCGCTTAATACAACTCTGTTTGGATTTTTTTTTTTGTTTTATGAATAATATATATCTAAAGGTCTGAAATGTTTGTTTTTGTTGTATGTGTACATATGTGTTCAGTCTCATGTCAAACAAAAAAGAACAACCTGTCAACAAACAATCTGTTTATTGATCATATAATTGGAGCATTTTAAACATTTTCATCCCCACCAAAAAGGACAAACCAGTATCTTTCTCAGGCATGCCTTTTTATTGTATAGGACAGTGGGCTGTAGTTGGGCACACTGTATTTGACATTGAAATATAAAGAGAAGGTTGATTGTTAAAGCGCACTTCTTCTGATCTCATCCAGTTAATGCTGTCCAAAAAAAATGAGAATAATTTGTTCAAGTTCAAGTTTATTTTATTTACAACAACCAAGGATGCTCAAAGCGCTGCACAATTTTTAAACAAGGATACAATAAAATCAATCACCTTAAGAACCATGTTAAAAACAACATAAAATAAGATAAATAAAGCCATATAAGAAAACAACTGTAAAGAATGTTAAAGGTATGGCAGAAGATTTTCTTGAAATTCAGGAAAGAACCGCCCTCTTCACTTAACACTGGTCTTGTTTCTCTCTTCTGAGGCCTTTTTCTTCTTCTCATACGCTTCAAAGATACTTTTTGAAAGTGTGCATGCACAGAAAGCAAAAACTATCCTAGGAACGAGCACATACGACAGTATTTCGTAAAATTCTCCAGAATGATTGACAATTAGGCGGACCAATCGTCTTGATGATCCACCCGGAAGTAAAACATCCTCCGCCATACCTTTAAGCTTGACTAAGTTTAAAGTCTAAAGCCAAGAAGTGTGTCTTTAAAGGGCTTTAAAACCACCGACAGACTAGACAGCTCTATTATGTAGAAGTAGCTGTCTACATTTTAGGGACATACACAGCGAAAGTTATCTCACCTCCAGACATGGGTCTGGAGTGGGGGACCTCCAGAAGCTGCTGGGAGGAGAATCTCAGTGCTCTATGAAGCGTGGTTAATTCATAGCTCAGACAGGTATAAAGGAGCCATGCCATTTAATGCTTTGAAAGCAAGTAATAAAACTTAGATTAGATCACACTGAAAACCAGCTAATTCATTAATTTCAACATACCGTATTAGATATTGTCTCACTGTAAAACCACAAAGTAGCTTTATATGAAGGAAACTTGCAACCACAAGTTGATGTGAAAATAAAACATCTCTTTTTTATTCAGGTAGTTGATTCTTTCAGAAAAAAAAAGAATTTGATATTTGTGACAAAAACAACCATACTATATAACATAAAAAGAACCAGTAAGGTTAGCTTAAACCCTTACTCAAGTCAGCCTTCATGAAAACAGCATGGAGTGCCATAAAACACCATTTTGTGTGAGGCACATATAGTAGCTTGCTCATTCTTCTACAGTATTTCTTGATCCCAGGTAGCCAAAAGAAAATCACTGACGAAGCATTACAGGTGAAGTTGCAGTGTTTTGTTTTAATTACAGTACGTTTGCCCTTTCACACTTTCTGTTCTCTAGCAGCACTCAACTGAGTGACATTGGACTGCACGTTTAAAAAAGTGTTTCAATCAATAGTTTTCTGTGTTTGATGTAAATCATTTTTACGTGCCTCTATGGGAATAATGAACCACTCATGGTGGGACGCCATTGAGCCAGTTTACAATGAATGGGGGGTCAATGTGCAAGCTACATTATCCACTAATGTTCTAAAGTACAATACCAGGGGCATAAAATCTTTTTTTCATGAGTGATGGACTACAGAAACCAGAACTTGAATCCCTCTCCAGGGAGGTATTCTGAGCACCGACAACTGAAAGAAGACCTCCAGGTGAGATCCTCCAGGACGAGATGAGGAGGTAGCTTGGGATTCAATGCCAAGGCTGCTTTGCTTTGGCTCCTGCTTTCACAATTTCAAAGAAGCAGTTGCACATACCAGGTACCTCCCTTATCTAATCTTTGAACAATAACTCATAAGGTTCTTCGTTCACAGACATGCAACATTAAATGATAAAGAACACAATGGCGCAATGTGTTTTCTCATCTGGTCTGAAAATACATCTAAAATGAGTCTGCTACTTTTAATTACTTATTGATTTAACAGCTTAATCCCCTCAGTTCCCAAGGTGCAGGGGGCATTTAGAAAGAGGGGAACTAAAACAAATTTCACCAGGAGGCTTTTTGGTTGCTTAAACATTTTGGCCTATGAAACTGTGATTTTTCGAACAGGAACTCTCTGAAAGTGCATAGTGAACTGTTCCTAAATACCTTATTGCCCTTGTGGGCTGCTATCAATTTCTGTGATTTCTGTGAGCAGGAGCACATTAAAGATGATCTTTGATCTGTGGCAGAGGGAATACCCTACTGAGTGACTCTACTGCAAGGTGGCTGACTTCAAACAGCAGTGTACACTCTCCTGACATCGGTTTTCATTTTGGCCCTGCAGCAACTTCCCATCAGGCACTGCTAACTTGCCCCTCAACTGCCTTGACGCAACATCACTGCTTTCAGGTTACTCACAGTGACGACACCCTGGCAGTTTTTCTGGTGTACATAAAGAACTCCAAAAATGATCTAAACTAAAATCACAGTGCTATTAGTAGAACATAAAGTAATTCCTCTCAAAAACAGTTTTTCCTCAGTATAATATGAAGCCATATAGGGGATAGAGTGGTTAACTATTTTGTTTTGTTGAAATGAGAGTTTACGCTAGTGTTTTATTTGACAGTGTTGTGTGTGGATGTAGGAATTGTTTGGATTCATATTATATATTTCACTTTACAAGAAAGAGGCTGGGGTTCAAAGGGTTGATGAATTATTTATGATGGATGGGATACATTTATTTGCTCACACTCAGAGCTTTCATGGTGTGTTAACCTTTATCTTCCTGTTAGGAGTTAAAGTCTTTATGAAAAAGAGGGCAAAATAGCAAAAGGTAACATTTGCTCAAAATATCTGAATATATTATGGGTTTGGGCCTTTAGACCGTGTGCGGCAGAAAAGCTGGCCAAGGCCCAACTTCATGCAAATGAATCCGTCGAACGCGAGGCGTCTATCCAATAGGAGTAGAGCACAGGGGGCGATTGGGGGAAGTCCTCTCACTGATCCTTTGATCTAGACATGATTCTACAGGAAACACTCATGACACTTCAGTTCCGAGTAGTAGTGGCAACACACCCACCAACGCACAAATGAAGGTAGCACGCGTGACGCTGCGCGTCTGTCGTGTTGTGCTAGTGGACAGGTACCGTCAGGATTGTTTGAGCTGGGGAACTTGGAAATCCTGCTGGACACCAGCCCTCGAGGACCAGGATTGAGGATCCCTGGTTTAAGATATTCAGACTGTATTCCTGTGTTTTGGACTTTTCCTCAGTGAACTGAAAGTGAGGCCATCCTAATTAGTAAGCAGGGTGACCATGAAAACAATATTAAACAGATTGAAATAAACCAACTGGTTTAGGTGATAATTGATTAAAGCTTTCTGTAATTTGATATTGACCGTTCTAGAGTGTGCTATTATCACGCAGTGAATAGGCAGCACTTGCCCTTTTACTGAAACCACCAAATGCCCCCCCCTCCGAAGCTGTTTTAACACCTTCTGTTTTTAACTTATTAAATATATCAAGTTGCTGGTTTGGGTAGTTTTGGACCTCAAGTGTGTTTGTTGTGAAGCCACTTTTAAGGAATATGAAAGTTGTGCTGTGGTATTTTTCCCAATTTAGTTATGTAAATGAGAGTTTGTTTTGTTTTCTGTCTTGGCACTGACCAGGAGCATCGCCACCTACTTAAATAAACATCTGTTAGAGGCAGTTGGTAGTCCGCTCAAAGGTTATTGAGTGGGAGAAAAAGTGCTGACATAAGATCTAATTTCCTTTTGTAAAAGAGGAAAAATTTAAAATTCATTCATATTGAGGTGTCACTCAACTGTCTGCTCCGTGAAGTTAGGGATTCATCCAAACAACTGAATTTTTACCCACAGCTTGCTCCTAGCTGTTGGATTATTATTGATCATTGATCGTCATCATTTATTATTATATAGAGGAAGGTCGCAGAGAAAACTGATCTTTCATAGGAAAAAGGTTAAACTAACTGTGGAGACTTTAACATTACCTTTAAAAACATCGCTATAAATATTCTTTTATTTCTCCTCACATTTACTTTTCAGTCTGAATCCCCAACTCTGATGAAATTTTGATACATTGCAGCTTTACTTTTTATCTAGTTTTTCTACTTTATGCTTTATTATTACTCACTTCATTCTCATTTTAACTGTTATTATAAGTGAAGCACATAATGGTAAAAAAATGGTAAAAAACAGAAACATTTTTGAAGCCCTAAATGCAACATGCTATCCACTGACCTCCTGCCCTCTTTTCCAGTGCCCTACTGGGCAAACGCCCTTTCACTGCAGCACACTTGTCACTATTCGACTAGCTAACAAACAAGAACTGAGGATTTGGTGCCATCCTGCATTAATTCACACACATTCGGCCTTGTCGTCACACTCTGGAGCCCTTTGGCAAATTAAAGTCTAAACACAAACAAATTATCATGGAACATAAAAACTGACCTTGTGGTGGCGGGGAAGCGCGTTGAATTACAGTAATGCACAACAGTCCATTTAAAAAGGTTTTTGCTTTTAAAATAAAAACTGATTTTCTTCTGTAAGGGATGGAGAATGAGAAAGCAAGGTCTTGTTTACTGTCAAAGTAGGAGAAGGAGCTGTGAAAACACGATCTTCATTTGCATCCATTTTGTACTGTAGCAGCCAGAAGTGATATGAAGAAGAATGCATAAGAGTTGACCCCTTTACAATGATTAGATGGTTGGCATTAACTAAAATAAACAAACAACAACAACAGAAAATAATACCTCTTAATATTTTGGTCTTTCAACATCGTTTTGGTGTTCATTTTCATATTGTAAAACTAGTTACAATACTGATATTATTATTTTATCAGCCAGATTTCCTGATTTTAATCCTGAGAGATTGTATAAAGGGAAGAGCCACAGGCACCCTAAGTTGTAGCCAGTTGTCTGTAATGGCTCATCTGCTTCTTGATGTGATGAATTGTGACCAGACATTTCAGCGACTGCCAACCGTTAGGGCTGAAGTTACCAGTCTGACCTCTGTCAAGTCTAAGAAACAGGATAGTATTATGGGCTGTGTATGGTAGAATGCTAGAAAAGCTCGGTTACTGCCTTTTAATCATTAGTTTATTGTTTTACACAAAGAGACAGAAGCACATTATTAGCATTGCAATTTGTTAGAAAGTGGAATTATTTATTCACCATCTGTCTTTGTTGAACAGTTGAACTATGTTGTCTGAAATCGTTTCACAAAGCATGTTCAGCTTGCTAGCCAGTGTCAATATAATCAATTCAGAAACAAAAAACAAGAAAATGAAATGTTTAAATGCTTTTACATACATGGCAGAGTGAACACCTGAGAAAAAAACCATAGATTCACTGATAACTCTCTTCCTGTCTCCCAGGTCTTGTTTGTCGCAAGTGATGCATAATGCAGTCTTACAATTGACAAACTTCTGTTGCTATTCTTGGCAAACTAACTCACCCACACATATATGCAGGCTCATAAATATCCATCCTCTAAAACCTTCAGAGACCTTCGTGAGCTGTGTGTTCGCTGGTGTTTATTTTTCAAGTGTGACTTTGTGTGGCCACCGTGTGGGTTGTGTCTGGGAGAGAAATGCCTCATACCTGCAGGGACCATGCCTACGGGGATATGCACTTGGATACATACACATACTGAGTGAGCACCACAGCTTGTAGAGGCAATCTGAATCTAAAGCTGATGCAGTCTGGGGCATGCCAACAAGAAAGTGTTCAAAAGAGTAAAATAACAGCCATGTAAACTGCGGAAAAGGGGATAAGGCTTACTTTTGGCAGGGTACAGCCCTCCCCCCAGCCCAGTACAGTGACACATACTGTACAAAGAGCAGTGACCCCTTTCCTCATAAAATCCCACTGGTTAAGAGAGATGCGAGCAGTGCTATGAATACTTTAAGTCTCAGAGGCCACAGTGGAATAAAACCAGCAGCTGTAGCTTGTGCTTTGCTACAGCCTGAATCGCATGCCCGGTGCTTCATCCATAATCCAGAGAGGCACCTGGGTGAAAAGTGAAGTGGCAACAGAATTATTGATGAGCTGCATGCAGTGTTGTGTATGAGTAAATCCATCCAGAGTTGTAAAGAGATTTCATCTGAAAGCAGCAGCAGTCAGCAGATCACCAGTGAGTAAAGTTCCTCCCTGGGGACAAGTAATGTCTCATTTCATCAGAGTCCTTTCCGTAGTCTCTTAAGTAATACCAGTGTGGACCAAATCGGTGGATCAACTACTACACCCATCAGCCAGTTTACTTTGTTAACTGTGGATTCATGATTATAGTGTGTCTAGGAATCGGTTTATATCATAATGCAGGACTACAGCCTTCAGATATAATTCTATTTTTGTCTTGTCTTCAGGGCCTGGTTATAGAACGAATTGGGAGGAGACCCCTCCTCATATTTGGTTTCTCTTCCATGGCCGTTTTCTTCAGCCTGCTCACGGTTTTCCTCAATTTCCAGGTATACTATTCTTCCTCCTTTTCATGCTATACAGTATTTTGAAGTGGCGTCACAGTGTGAACATGCTAGATACTGGAAACTTTGTCACAACCATACTTAACATAAGATTCACAGTATGAATCTGAATTTATTCTGTGAGTACTACATATGGATTAAACAAAAAAAGATGGGGATATTATCACTGCTACACATCCAAAATCTGAGAAACTGTTCTTAGGGTTATTCAGACCAGAAAAGTCCTTTGGTGCGCTTGTTTGGTCCGAATCAAAAGCAGACTTTTTTTTTTTCGTTAGGTGCGTTTGTATTCAGACTGCACTTTTTGCAAGTGAAGTATATTTTGTAAACACATCCAC
>JAPMNP010660388.1:0-20224 GCA_029874935.1 Atherina boyeri | reverse complement strand
TGTGTATACCGCCACCTGCTGTTTCGGTCTAGTCAGTCACTCGAGTCTAGTACAGACTGAGAGCCGCACCATGTGAACAGAAAAAATTTGCATTTTTCTCTGACCGGTTTCTGGCACGGCCACACATATGAAAACGCCCTAAATATTTCCCAATAAACTTCAAGTAACTCCAAATATGTCCGGGTGAGTTTATGAACGTATTTCATGCTATAAAATAGGTCCAGGTAAAAAAAAACTGTACTTTTCCTTTAAAGTCACAGGTGATGTCAGTGTGTTCTCACTGCAGAACATAAAATATCCATATTGCCCACTGCATAAACTGTAATATAAATGAGGATTCAAAAACACAGAGATGCAGCTTCCTTTTTGATACATGATGGTGGACACATTCATTATTTTCCACATCTGTCACAACATCCATGTTTGATGTATTGTTATGCAACCATGTAGACAATTGACAGTGATGATTTGACCATAACCACATATAAAGAGATAGGTAAGAGATAGAAATATAAAAAAAAAACATGATTGAAGTTGAACCTTCATGTTACACAATTTCACAATTAGAGTTAGGAAAAAAAATGGTTATCTATTCATTGCATCTATAGAGAAACTTAAATCACTGATCACTTGTGTGACTGCAAAGTACAAGTTACTCAACTGAAAACGTTAATTTGTCATTTGGTAATTCACAGAGCACATTCATCACTCCACCGTTGATGTTTTTTACTTGTGTATTCACTGTTTCCTGATTCATCCTCTCTTCTGCCCCCTTCTTTATACAGCAGTACCAGAAATATTAATACTGAGGGATTTCCCCTACCCACACATAACATTTTTAGCTGCCACTAAAGCAACGGAAGAGGTGTCCATTGGGGGAGAAGATGACAGAGGGAAATCCATAAATAAGTGATTCATTTTGGTGTGGGGAAACTTGATTACAGATTCCTTAACTCCAATTTGATTCAACATTTTTTGATTCACTTGAATCCCTGCTGCAAGAGCCGGCCATGATCACCAAACATTATCGTATGTGCATTAAATGCTTTTGTTGGAGAATCCAAGCTTAAATCCATCCTGGTTATTTTAACACAGGCTTCTTTTCTTTTCTTTTTGCACATTAGGATTATGGGTGTAACATCAAAGTGTTACATCTTGGTGGTGCTCATAAATGACTCAGTGAATGAGGAACGTATTTTCTATGTGTGCAGTGATGCATTCCTGCTGTGCAAAGCCTTAGTGCTTTAAGCCACTTTCTTTTTTTCTCCAAAAAACTGCATGAAGCTCTGAATCTACATTCAAAATTTCATGATCTGCGCTGCTTTCTCTCTTGTCGTGATCTTTAGGTTTTCCCTTGCTCGGCAGTAGGACGACACTAATAAAGCCCACAACGAGGTTGGGCAGAAGATCTGATTAGCCAGCAGGGCTAACAGGGACACATTGACCGATGGAGCGCCCAACCAATTCTATTGACTTTCTACCCATCGTTCTTCTTTCGCTCCTGTGGGAAGGATGATCAAAGAGGGAGAAAGACAGAGAGCGGGGAAGGCTGAGGCGGAAGAGAAGGAGGGGGAGGGATGTCGGGGGGTAGCTGTGTTGTTGTATGCATATGTGTGTGTATTTGTGTACGAGTGCATAAAAAAGGCAGCGGATCTAGAATTAGCTGCAGGCTCAAACAAACATTCGTCCTGTTTTTGTGCATCTGTTTTGGTCGCTCCCCTTCTGCAGTTCTCAACATTGATGTCTTTGTCTTAATTATGTACTTTTCTGGTTTGCAGACCAAAATAAAGAGTTAGAATGTAGTCATCAGCCTCTCTACACTGAATTACATGTAAATTCAGTTGACTTATCCCCATCAATAATTAGAAAATCAATGACAGTATGTTTAGAGGATTTCGGAAGTGCAATGTTAACCTTTGATTCTCCAACAACTAAATAACCACAAGTGCAACTGGTCATATGCAACAGGTGTCTAATTACATGCCAGGAAAATCCTTTTGACACAGCATGGCTATTGTGTGTGTCCACACACAATATGGTGTGCCTTATCCATTATCAGGTATCACAAGGTGTTTGGGTAACTAATTAGACTGCTACGCACCGTGTCTCCAAGGGATGAACAACAGAAAGAGAGAAAAAAGGTGAAATCAAGGAAGAAAAAAAAAACAGAAGACTAGAAGAACATGAAGAGAAAAAAAAACACAGCAAAGTCAACACAGGCTGAAAAAATATGTCAGGAGATTTGCTTAAGCTGGGAAACAAATGGTGCACAAGAGAAGAGTCTGCGCTTTGCAATCCCTAGAACACAGCTGAGGGGAATTTATTGGGAACATGTGGTTAGGAGTGCAAATACCAAAGGTTCTGTGCACACACATTATTTTCTTCTTTTTTTGTCTTCTTCTTTTGGCTATGTTTCCATTTTTTGTTTCTGTTTTTCCTTTTTTTTTTTTTCTGGTGTGCAGCCTACGGCAACCCTTAAAGGAAAGAGTTTTGAAAAATAAGTACTTGGGAAGAGATTAAGCTGACAAATTATTCCACAAACAAAATGATCAGAGTTGCCAACATTTGTACACATTTCAACTCACATTTGGGGCAGATAATATTTGAACATGCAGATGTGCCAACAACGTTCTTTTCTATATTTTAAGGTCAAGACAGCTACATTGAATCTGTCCTGGTAAATTTCAGCAAATTTAACGGCTACCATTGTACAAGGACATTTCTACCAGTGCCTCTTCTAAAAGTCTGTATGGAAATAGAAGTGTGATATTTGCTTGCCTGCTTGGTTACTATTGCAGCAAAGGGATAACACTGTTGTGAGTAAACTGTTCATTATAACATAAAAAAACAAATCTTTTAGTTCATCCGGGAATAATGTTAAATACCGGAGACATTTACCATTTACGAGGCATGCAAGAGGAAGGCTGCAGGAGCCTGAAATTACTGTGGTGAGTGTTGTTTTTCAAGTTTCAATCTTCTCCATCAACTTCTTCATCATTTTCTTCATTCTGTCATCTACTTTTGCAAGAAAAAATGTGTTTGTGCAGCATTAACTAAAATATGATGAAATGAAACATGAAATAGCACATTATTTTGCATACAGGTGCATCTCAGTTATTACGAATATCCCTAAAAAGTAGATTTTTTTCTTAAACTTAATCCATTCAAAAAGCGAAAGACTTCATCATATATAGATTTATCACACACAGACATATTTCAAGTATTCATGTCTTATGTTGATGACTGAAACTTACGGCTAACTAGAACTATAGATGCACTGATCCACGTTTTTCACTTCTGTTACCGATTCAGATATCTGAGGTTTAGTATTGTCCAAAATCAATCCGTATAGATGCAGGAAAGCAGTGCTGAATTACCTAACAAACTATGTTTCGTGTAGAAAGGACGATGATGAAGAAGACGATTTACGCTCCTCGGCACATTCTGCGCCCAGGTATGTAGCTGTCGAATGTGTTGGCTGATGTAATGTAAAAAAAGGTCCAGATGACTGATGCTTTCTCTCGCTCCTTTTCGAAAACAAATGTGAGTTGCCGCATAGCGCATCGTTAGGGCATGACCTCATGTAAAGCTCACGGATACTTGATTTAGAATTTCCTCTAATATCAGTAGCGATACAGAAAACAATATGAGATCGGTAGGCCTACATCCCTAATGAAAACTCTAATTTCACTATGTCAGAAATGAGAATGTTAAGACAAACCAAAAACAAGCATTTTCAACACAGACATTCTAGAGATCTGCTGGCTGTGTGATGACTCTGTATATAAAGATATGTTTCACTTTTTGAACTGATTTAGAGAAAAAAAAACAAAAAACTTCTTATGCACCTGTACCTGGCAGTACCAAGAGCTGAATCCGTGTGAATAACACTATTATAAACCTGACACAAAAGTAAGAATAGTTATGTTTGGTTAATTATTCATCCCCTTTAATGATATTAATTGATGTTGGATCATACATCGTTGGACACCTTTACAGCAAAGAATAACTTGAAAGGATTGTGATTCTTTGGAGTGAGCAACACAGCTAAAGGTGTCGGCAGTGCCCTCTCCCCAAAATGTCTCAAGATCCCCCGTGATATTTTCCTGTTGGTATTCCCTCTTGCTTTGAGCTTCTTGGTGGATTGGTTGATTGCAGATAAAGTATTGGCCGTTTTTACACTTTATTCATTCTACACCCCAAGAGTATCGTTTTTTTGTGTGGAAGATTCAAATACAACCACAACAGCTTGGTACTTCCTCCTCATGCTGGTCACCAACCTGGTCACATGATGCTGTGGGATGGCGTCCCACTCCTCAACCAGAAGTTGTTGAAGGTCAGCCAGCATGGTTGCATTAATAACTCTAGTACAGCTGATAAGTGTTCAGTGGTGTTGACGTCTGAACTCATGGCTGGACATTCCGTTCTCTTTTTCTCACATTATGGAGGTAATCTGTCATTACCCTGGCCTCAAGATCTCATTCTGATGTGACTGTAGTGTCTATCAATTAGGTGCCAATCAAACATCTGTGCACACACCTGGCAACACTTGAATTTTAAAACAATAGTGAAAACCAACAGGAGAATATTGCAGGGGATCTTTTACATTTTATGGTGTCACTAGCCCCAATCAAATGCTTGAAAATGCCACACCATCACTGGCTTCACAGGTTTGAAAAGATAGAGCCATTTTAAAGCTTTGAAATGAATGAATGAATCGCTTTGCCCATTCGAATGATAACTGACAGCTTCACTTTCAGAGTGCCTCAAACTTTTCCTTTTTATCTTTTTACGGAGATATTGAGTGTGACATGCATAATCATTTTTGAAAATGACAAAAATCACATTTTTACAGCTTGACCTATTCAAAACTCCTGGAATGGCTGGAAATTCTGCCAATACTGACAAAAGCTGCGACAAACCATGCACTCCAATCCCATTTTGCATAATATGTAACCCAGATCTGCGGCACATTAACCTGCTTCATGCTCACGAGGTTGCACTGTGCCTTAGGTACTTTAATTGGACATGATTTGCTACATGATTTGCATAAGTTATTGTGCAAATAAACAAAATGAATGCTTTGCAGTGGGAAAAGCATAACATCTGCCTCCCACTGTTTCTGTGATAGGAAGTGTTTATCGGTTTCTATCATAAAATTGTTGGTTTTGTCTCAGTTCCCTCATATTATGTACATGTTCTCAGGGCTACACATTCTCTATTAAACTGTCAAAAAACAGCAGAGCATTTAAATAGAAACACAGCTCATCAACGTCTTTAGCTTTTCCTACACAGGCTATTAAGAAAATCCTGATATTGATATACTTATTATGCAGTTATAAATGGTTGTGTCTTTTACAAAGTTGCTTGAATTGAATCCTGATTTTCTGCTTTTTATTATGATGCCTTTGAAATTACACGACAAAAGTAAGCGAAGGTTAATAATTTTAATTAGGTTTTGTGGGTCTATACAAGAAAAATGTATAATTATGTTCTTTCTTTCAGAACTCAGACTGGCTAGAATGTGCACAAGGAGATTTACGTAAGCATTATTGCGCCTTTAATTTTAATGGTCATATTTTCATCCATTAAAGCTTAAATGGCTCCATTGATTCAAACGAATGTGAACCAAAGCAAACAGGAGCTAGAAAGAAAAAAAACAAACTATTTTTGAAGAGTGCACATGCTTGTTTAATCTTTTATCTTGGCAGGAAAACATTTAATTTCATGCTGCTGCTGAAGTGTATCCTGTTAAGAACATTGATGGGCCTTAGGATGGGAGAACGTCAATACCAATACACACAATGAGTGATACACAGCATGTTGGGTATAAATTCACAGGCTTCTAGTTGATTATTTCTCTAATCTGGGGTTACCGGGGCCTAATAATTCTGCCTCGCAGGTGAGCAGATGCCACAAATCTTAACATCGTTTCACTTTTTCCCAGCGAGAGATGATGAAAAACAAACTATCACTCTTCGTCCTGTTTTTAGCAGTCTGTCGTTAAAGCTGGCGTTGATAAGTGGCAGTCCCCCCATTAACAGCCTAGACTCAAAGGAGCCATAAATTCAAAAGTGTGTGCGCTTATATGTGTGAGAGCTTGCACGTGCCTGAGGGTGTGTGTCTATTTACATATCTACACGGAGTGCTTGTGTGTTGAATAACATGCTTAATCACAAGCACTACAAAATAATAAAACCATACACCCTTGAAGCCATATTCTTAAAGACACGTAGAATCAAATGATCCACCTCCTCATTTACATGTGTACTTGCTTCACATACGGTATGTCACACAGTGTACGCCTGTGCTACTCGGGATGTACGGACAAACAAGGAGCGCGTGGTTGTATGCAAACACACATTAAATATGTGCGCACCAGAGTCTTCACGCACTGGAGTCATTTTCCAAAGTATGTGTTGCGAGAGATTGATGCTCAAGGCCTTCACAGCAGAAGAATTATAGCTACAGCAAGTGTTCAGGCAGGGGGTGCCATTGTACGTCAACCGCTATCACCGTGACCCACACACGGTGGCTCTTTGCAAACGTGACTCATTGACGAACTCGTACAAGCGCGCGCCATGAGACACGGGCGAACTGTTAACATACCAAATGCTGGGAGAGATAAAAGACTGAGTTAACAAAAGCCGAGCCAACGTTGAGCACTGTAGATAAAACTCTAGGAGATGGCCGGCATTAACGCAAAAGTGATAAAATGATACTACATAGCTGATCTCAAGCCAAATGTAAGTGCCATAAAATATTAAATAACCATAAGTTTTTATGTGAGCAGCTGGAATAATGTAAAAAAAGTGCTTCACGGAAAGCAGAAAAGTGTGCCTCTCTCAAAAAGTACAGGGCAAACAGTTTTCCAGCCCACTGCCCCTTACCCAATGCTAAAATGTGTGTGTGTGTGTGTGTGTGTGTGTGTGTGTGTGTGTGTGTGTGTGTGTGTGTGATTTATCTGTATTTCAATAAACCTAGATTTTGTTGACACTGAATCAGCTTGCAGGAATGGACAATCTGCCTTTGTAAGCACAGTTTGAGAATGCACACACACACACACACACACACACACACTCTGCGCTTCTTCCACATGAGTCTGCACACACACACAAACACAAATAAACTTATATGGTGACACTCTAGCTTCACAGCACTGAAGGCTGACTGCTGTGTTAATGCCACTCCCACCACTATGCACTAGTGCTCCTTATTTAGGTCCAGTCCTGCCCATAGGCTAAAAATCTGTCCATTGCATGCCTCCTCTTCTTCTCTCTGACTACCCGGCCCTTCTCATGCTGCCGGACCTCAAATTACTCTGCTCCGTTACCCCATAAGCAAAGGGAAAGGATGTGGAGAGAGATGCCATCACACACACACACACACACACACACAAGCAGCTTTTCCCTGCGCTGAGATGTGCAGTGTTCCCTGACTGGCAGTTACAAGGTGAAATGTGACACTAAAGTGGGGAAAGCTCTTTTTTTCTTTTTCATCCTAAGAAATGTGCACGCTCATACACCCTGACAGCAAGTGAGCCGGTAGAGGTTTAGCATCTTGCTTACAGTCAAACTGCTGTTTTAGTCATGGGATGTCCTCTCTGACTGCTGCATCACCGGCTTTGTTAAACAAAGGACATTGAGGGTGCTGCTGTCTGGTGAGACATTTTACCCGTCATCAAATTGTGAGAAAAAAAGAAAAAAGAAATTGCATGCTACAACATACGCAGCCCATGCATACTTTACAATTCGATTGACCATTTCTGAGAATAAATCATTATTCATTTATTTTTTTACCATTCAAGCAGTGGCTAATTTCCATAAGTGTTACCTCAAAGCAGAAACTATCTGCTGGTAATCCATCACAGTAACGATTTCTCTTTCTAAGATTATGCTACTGTCATGTGGCAATGCAGCTTGAAACCGCCCATTAGAATGATGCATTTTAAAATCTTCCTGAATCACGCAGCTAAGTGTTAAGATTTTACAAAGTCTGGAATTCATATATTTAGTTCTTGCAAACTAATTTTCACTGGACCAAGTACTAAGACATCTCAAATTCATATATGTTTCCAGGGCTATGGTTTAGTAACTGGCTTTTAAAGGCAGAATCTGTAAGATTTTCAAAATATCGTCAGGTAAAAAATAACTAAAACCATAATTAGAGAAATAAAAAACATGTAGTTAGCCATAGTGCCATATGTCATACTTCAGTCAGTTACAAACTTATTGATCCTTTTTTTTAAACTTTTTACAGTTCAGAGAACTTGTAGTGCCTTTTTTAGTGGTAAAGCGAGTATAAGCCAATTTATCTGCAGCGTTTCAAATGATTCACCTCATCAGTCTTCACAAGGAAGAGGAAGAGCTGAGTATGCAGAGACCTTTGGACTAATCAACCTTTGCTAGTTTATTTCATTGAAAGCATGGATGATGCCGCTTCAAAGCGACCGATGCTGTATCACTGTCAGAGTCAGCTTCTGGTAAAAAAACAAACAAACAAAAAAAAGTATGCAATGAGTCACAGAAGCTTATTACTGCCACCTGGTTTTGGGAAAAATCGCTGAAAAATAGACTTGGAACTTACAGATTTTGCCTTAAAGCAGGAGCATTAATGTTGATGTTGTCTCAATGTGTTATTTATTTTGAAGAAGTGTGAAATAGCTTTCCTTTTCATCCTCTACATGTAATTGAATATTTTAAGACAATTTTAGCATGTTCGGATCACATAAGGTCATGAGGGTATAAGCATGCCCAAGGCCCTCAATAGTCAGGTTTCCTTCCAAATATTTGGAATTTATTGAGTGAATTTAATAAAAATGTGCAAAACGAAAATGTGTATTTATGCCTGTCTCCATTTGTTATTATTTCACGATTATTGATTATTTACATCATCAGGGAGCATCTCTCTGCCACAAAACAAACAACACACTTGGCTGACTGTCATCAACAGTTTTTTTCCATTAAGAATAGCATCAATGTTCGCTTCTTTTATCAACTCCAGGAATTTTGTTTTTTTCGTACTCCCAAACATATCTTACTTCATTGTCCGCTGCCATTTTTGTGACAACAAGGTATACATGTGACGAGGTATCCGCTCCAGTCATCGTTTATTTGCAAAAACGGTTTCCATAGCAAAAGTCATATTTTCCTTTTTTGGATACGCATACAAATCCACCCTTCCAAGCGTAATACTTTTTTTTTTTTTTTTAACAAATTTTTGGCCTTTTTATGATTATTAGCATTTCCATTAATGTTTATTTTCGCTATTTTTGAAAATTCGAATAAGAATAGATCGATGGAAACCCCACTACCGATTTCAATATCAATGTCAGATTTTTAAGTTAGACACTTTTATCCTGCAAAAAACATAAGCCCACTGGCCATTTGTTCATGAACTCAACAGACGCCTATGCTGCCTAATTATGTTTAAACAAACAAACAAAAGTTCTGACAAAAAAATAAACATGACCTCTTGTTTTGCAAAATCCACTGCATTTGAAATGTAAAAATGTGTGCATTAAAAGACTTTGGCATTTTAACTGTCTTGATTGTTTTCCAACCCCCTAATATGAAAGTAACAAAGACGTTGTTGCATCTGTGTGCCAAACTCAAATGCCCAGCTGAATGTTTCAGAGAAAAGCATTTCTGATGGGCGAGCTAAAGATAAAAGCTAATCTGAAAGGTGCCATACGCTGAGCAAAGTTTTCACCAACTTAAACAACTCGCAGTCCCTGTGAGAGAGTCGGCCTTAGAGGGTCAAAAAAAGGTAGAAAGCAGGCAGACTCGGCAGTCCATTAAACTTCCTTTTGGTGAACTTTTATTCTTGGTCCATGCACAAGTCACAAAATCTCTGTACCGAAACCATTTACACATTTCACCACTTTCCTCTGTCCTCTAGATATTCCCCGTCTCACTCCTTATACACACCTTGAAGACACACCTGCTTCGATTTGGACTATCCCATTCCCTCTTAATCAATATACCCTGCAACACTTAACCTTAATAAACCAATCAAACTAATAAACAAACCAAATTATCTAAAAAGAATACCAGTTTTGATACATTACAAGAAAAACATCCTCCACTTGGTTTAACCTAATGATCTAATATGTGACATCATTCACGCCTGAAGTTAGTTGGTGCTGGGTTGGCCACTCCCAAACACCTACTGTATCCTGCAAGGTGGATCCAGACAATGAAATAATGTTAAACGTGAACATAACAACTGTAACATAATGCAAACACAAACACATACGAACCCGAGATAGCAAGGTTACATGGCAACAGAAATAATAAAAGTAAAGTTAAGAGACAAATAGTGAACCGATATATAATCTCACCCACTTTGCCACAGCCGCAACAATATATTCCTTAGCTTTTTAAGCAAGAGCTATTGTGTGGATATTTACACCATGTCACTTCTGCATCGACTGTTGTTTACACGTTTTCAATAGCAGAATGTCCTGCAGCAACTGTTCACGGTGTATTCAATAACAGTCTGGTTTGCAACGCCATGAGGCAATATGGATCATGTTATGCAGACCCAGTCCATGTAAATGCCTGAGGCAGAAGTGATAGCTCTCACTCGTTCCCTCTGAAAAGCTTTTAACTTTAGCTCTGCCTCATAAAAACTCCAAATCAGCACCCATTTGGTTGTTTTGACTGGATGATTTGTGCATTGTGTACAGCAAATCCAGGGTAGAGCAGATGTTTTTTTTTTTTCCTTTCCCTCATTGTAATGACCATATGCAGGAGGAATAAAGCTTTTCTACTGCCCACAGAACCAAGTATAAAGTAATTGCATTCTATTAACTTGTCCTATCAACAGAGGCATGCATATTAGATGATTTATAATCATCTCTTCTCTCATGGCTCAAAAACTCAACCTTTAAAAAAGTGTTAACCTATTCCATCATATATCAAGTTTTAAAATGTTTTTCTATGATTTTTGTGTTCTCTTGTACACTTTTACAGTTTTTGCAAAAGTTTCCAGCTGCACTTGATCTTTTCCATGTATGAAGCTGCCATAATATGGAGAGCAAAACATGCAATTAACATATTGAATCATCACATCATCTCTGGAGATGAACGCTCTGTATAATTATCAGCTGTCAAACAGCCGCAGTCTATGTCTTCCATCAACGAGTATTATTCCTCTGCTTTTTCTTTTTTTTTGAAACGGTTGAAATCTTTATTGATCTCTTTTGACTGCCTCTCAGGTGTCAGTTGAGATCAGCAGTTTAGTGGTGTAGCAACAGACTGACTCACACATGCTTTTCCTTAAGGAGGGGATGTGACTCAAAAGAAATTGCACTTGCAGGCAAACACGGGGTGCACATGTCAGTCTGTTAGCTAAAATGATCCTGATAGCAATTGCCTTACTTTTCTGTAGCTCCACTGAAAATATAAACAGATAAATGAACTCATCTAAATTGAGTTTAAAAAGGAATCAAAGGTTTTCATCTGAATAGAAAGTGAGGCATGCTGTTTATCGTTGATGAATACTTGAGATTAAAGGAAACATTTTCAGCCCTACAACCTGTCACGTGGTGGACATGAAAGAAAGAAAAATAAAGAATAAACAGCATACAAGGCTCAAAATGAAGAACCCGAGGAGGAGATGAGATATCAGAAACATAGGTGAAAATGAAATGAGGGGTGTGAGAAACAAATAGGAGGAAGAGGAGCAAGAAAGATGGAGGTAAAATTACTTCTGACACAAGTAGGAGATAAGAGCAAAGGGAGGAATGAATTATCAGTTGTGCATCTGTGTGTGCGCGTGTGAGATGTCAGTTGGGGTGTTTGTCAGTGAATATATACATACGTGTTGTGTCAGACCGCTGCTGACTGGTGAACGCTGCCTCTAGCCGATTCCCTGAGCTCACTAGAAATATAAGTTTGAAGTCTTGCTTTCACAAAATGACTCTTTCATGTGAGGAAAATGGTCAAAGACAGCAGAGCAAAATCTAAAGTGTATCAATGTTCTCCTCTGTTTTATCATCTTTCATTTCTTTCTTCTCCTTCCCTTGGCTCGCTGTTCTTTCTTCTTTTAACTTCCTTCATCATATTTCCCCCCCTCTCTCATTTAAGCCCAAACTCAAAGTGGGCTGACTTTTCTCCCATTTTTGTCCCTCTGGAGGATACAACGAGGCCCAGAGGTCCAAACAAGAGAAAGGATGAGAAGAATAGCACAACAGCAATCCATAATTTTCTTCTGTCTTTCATTTACTTTCCATGGGGAAATGCAGTTGAGGCACTGCTGGCACAAAATGAGAGACTCGCTGAAGGGAGGAGGCAGAAGAGGTGAGAAGGATATCAGCAGGGAGAAACAGAGAAGCTGGCGGTGAGTGAAAACAGTGTCGATGGCAAAATGCACCAGAATATTGTTCATTTGTCTCACAAGGGCTTATGTGCTTTGTTAGACTAAAGTTCAAAGCAGAGGGTGACAGGAATTAAGAGCAAAGTTGGTAGAGCTACAGCTAATCATAGAGAGAAGCTGTCACTTCAAACTGTGTGAGTGCATAAGTAAGAGACTGCAAGCAGTAGTCTCCCAAAGAATATAAGGGAATAGCATCAATAAATAACAGTTTCTTTGCTGTATTTCTTAAAGCAACATGTAGTTAGTTTCACTGGCGGTAAACTGGCCTAAGAATGTTTTTTTGTTCTTTTTTAAATGGTTGGTGCATACAGCCATCACACATATTGAAATACATGGCATAATGACAAAAAGAACAAACATTCAATAGTCCGACATTGAGTAGTTTCTAGGTTACATGAGCTTTCATTAATATCAATATAAATCATTCATGCTAGTAGCCCCTTCTCCCCAGGAGCAGAGGGAAGAGGTGGCATGTAATGCTGCAGAACTAGCGCAATCTGCAACAGAAATATTATCTAAAAAAAAAAGAAATATGTATAATAGCATTCAAGTATTGATACATACTCTATAGTCAGGTTTCCATCAAAATGTTTAGAATTTTTTGAGCGAATTTTGAGAAAATGGGCAAATAGAAAATGTGAATTCATGCCCGTTTCCATTTGTTATTATTTTGCGATTATTGAGAGGTGAGTGCGCCTTGAGATGACGTCATCAGGGAGTGTCCCTCTGCCACAAAACAAACACCACAACTGAAGCTGAAAACTAAATGAAGTGTTGGAAGAAAAGATTCAGAAGAGTTGAGGAACATTAATCACATTGATTAAAGTCAGCTGTATGTGATAGTGTTTTTTCTAAGTATATAAAGAAAACAGGTCTGTTGATTGGAACATCTGACTAACAAGGTATATGTGTGACATCGTTCATCGTTTATTCGCAAAACCTGTTTCCATAGAAAAAAGTCGTACTTCACTTTTATCGATACGCAGACAAATCCACTCCGTCCAAGCGTTAAAAACTCTTTTGCGAATCTCCGGCCTTTTTTCGAATTCCTAGCGTTCATTTTCACTATTTTTGAAAATTTGAAATAAGAATAGGTGCATGTCAAAATTTCTGCATATCATCATATGTCACACAAAACATTTCACAAAACAATGCATATTTTCTCCTGAGACCAGGCTGACACTTAATGAAACACACAATTAAACCACACAGTAAACACAATGCATCGTTTTCTACAACTGTTTAGCAATGCCTCTAGGACAGGATGAGAACATCACTCTGCAAATTGTTTGCTTGAGCCCAAGATAGCTTTGTTTCACACTATATGTAGCTCTGAGGTGCAGTCCCAATGAATCACCGTGGATGCTGTCATCATGCCTTCGTGAGTATGCCTGGTATAAGTCATCTCATAATCTGCTCATGCTTCTGAATGCATCGCTGACATGTCTTTAGTTATGATCTTTTTCCAACCCCCATCCCTTCATTGATACATTCAACCCCTGAGTTACTGTATCCTTAAACGTAAACAGCAAGAAACTCTCAAAGCTACAATAAAACACCAACAAACATTATAGATTTTCAAAGCATATTTACCTTGTCCGCAGGTTCCCAGGGCTCGGTGGCCCATCATATACAGACAAGATGTCAAAATCCTCCTCCAGGGCGAACCCTTGAAACACCAGCTGTATCCGGTTGTGCTCAGCTGCCACAATGACCCATGTACAGTTGGCATAGTTGGGATAACCGTAAGGGTATCCTGGACTCTCTATTGTCCCATTGGGACTGTGTAGTGTGTAGCTGCAGTTCTGAGCTGTGGAGAGAAAACAAGAACAGGCAGTTATTAAAAGGCTGAGGGGCATGTCCGAAGCTACAGGAAGAGAGTTTTTCTTTTTTTTCTCCAAATAACTCCTCTACATCCATGAAAGGAAATTACAAATTCACACATGCACACATAAACACACATCCAGAGTTGAGCAGTTTGCACTAAGCGCTACAACATCCATTATCACCTACAGCATGCAGGATAAGTCATTAATATTGTAGTGCTAAATGGCTCGCCGTCTCCCAGCTTTCCCCACCTTTACCATGTCCATCATCACATACGTGTTCACTCATCAGGTTAGTAATACGTTCCCATCTTAATACATGAGGTAGCTGAATAGAAGTAGACAAGGGGATGGAAGGTAAAGGAGGAGGTATAGAGAGACATACTTGAATGCCTCATTAATTGAGTTCATCTTGGATTCTTTTTCTCCAGCAGCTTAAAGGTACAGTGTGTAAGAATTACTGGCATCCAATGGTAAAGATGAGCACAGATGACTTTAAATACTAAGCACAGTTGTGAATGGACGGTGGCCATCAGCGGCCAAATTTCTTCCAAACATAAGCATATTTTGATCTGTGGTTGGATCTATTGTCCTGAAATTGGTGCAACAATGACTGCGTAACAGATAACTACTTCAACATCGTGTACATGTGTAATGTCTTCTTCTATTGCCCTTTTAAGTCGGTACTTATCCCAAATTAGTACCTATCAAACAGTCGTTGCTGCAGTTTTAAAGCTCAGTGGGTTTTCACTTCACACAGTTTGTCCATTCAGAGACACTGTAGTAAAAATGGTGGCGCTAACATGGCAGCTTCCATGAATGTGGACCCACAGCAGGTCGAATTAAATGGCTCATAATAAGAGAATAAAAACCTCACAGTTATATTAGTAAATAAATTAGATTTCAATAGAAGCAGTTTTTAATGATCCGTTACATTTTTCTTTCATTGACTTTTGATTTTGTTTCACACTGCACTTCAGCCTTCAATATAAAACTTTGATTATACCTTTGTGCCTTTTATTCAGTCCCAAAGCTAAATGAGCCAGTGTTCGACTGATCCAACGCTGACAAGAGTTTGAATCACGTTAGGATATAGATGTAGCGAGGAATGATGTAGGATTGGCCGAGCAGTATTTTGTGCAGCTCTCCATGCCTTGTCTGTTTTAAATGCTAATGCACAAATGAATATGCTTCCACAGATATCATTCTGTAATTGATGGTGCACTGATTAGATCTCATATTTTGCTTATCTCCTCCAAGCAAAACGGGCTAACGTGAGATTCAGTTTTAATCTCCCAGATATCAACTTGTGAGCAGTCAGCTGTCAGTCTGTCACTGACAGCTGACAAGAGCAGACAACTTGATTATGTGAGAATAAGAGCAGGATTGTGATCTGCTCATACGAGTCATAGAAAGAAAACAAAGACCTTTATGCATGCTATTTATACAAATGATACATTTTGCTTTTGTTTGCTCCAGTTACAAACCAGACTCGTAATGTAGCCTGATTAAAATCTAATTAGGAGAGTATAATTGGAGGACATCTGTTACCTATATAACCCTCATAACTCAAAAACACAAACAACATTTGCAGTAGATCCTATTTTTATTTTGTTCATTTATATCCATGGGCCCAACTGGGCAAAGCTCTGTGATAAATCAGTGCATGAAAATGAGGTATAGCAACAACCCAAGGGCCTTAAAACAAGGCTTATAAAAAAAAAAAGAATAGGAAGCTTGTGTGAACAAACTATGGCTTTTTACGGATTCTATTCTACTTTATGTGGAGTCTGTGATAAATAGAATCATCCCAAAGCTCAAAATCCATCCAAACCTTCCCTCTAACATGCCTGAGATCCCGTTTGGGTTTATAGGTTATATGATTGTGAGCATGAAGACAAGATAGCAGTTAAAAATAGAGAGAAAATAAGCATGAACATAGATAATCCCGGGTTAGCTAAATGAGTGAATGCTGCATTTGTTTCCATGGCTTTAATTGACGCTTTGTGCTTTCAGGGGCACCACATATGGTGTTTTTATGAATACTGCAGCTGGAAAACATAATGTGATACACATGAAAAAAACACACACAGACAGCAACACAGTGATCGGGATGCATTGCTGGGGAGAGGGAAGGTGAAAAGTGGAAATAGTTTCATGAGGTCTTGATTGTTGGGATGGCATCAGCATCAGCAGCAGCAGGATAATAACGTCTCACGTCAAAGTATATCCATCACACCGCTGTTGACTCCCAGCGGCCTGTCTCAGCAAAAAGCAGGCGGCAGCCTCTCAGCTGTCACTTTCCAGCACTTTATATGTGCTTGACCTCCTTCAAAACATGCTAATGATGAGCACTTAAACCCTGACAACTTGAATATATTCACACTCTGTGTGGAATGATGCATTGTTGGAAATCTTGGGGATGTGAAACCATGCAAAATGAGGGAGTAAATATGACCGAAACACCCGCCAGAAGGTTTAGAAACAACCGAGCATATCAGGGTGTACTCCGATTCTTCGCTTTTGCATGTATTCTCAGTTCATATTGTTCAGTAATAAAAAGAAAAAAACAAGAAAAAGATCAAAGTGAAAGCTTTCTCCATTTGATTTTTTCATGAAAGCATTTGAATTGACTCAGCAAGAGAGCATACACCCTCCCAATTTCCATCAGGTCAATACTAATATCCAGGTAAAACCCCATATCCACCTCTCCCACCTGATTTCCATATGCGCAGCCGGTCAATAATCCCCTCATCATCTCCTTCATTACGAGGCCTCTGTCAGACAAATGCCAATCAATGGCTCATACAGCGGTTTGACGGCAGAGCCTGATGGGGGTCAGGGTGGACAGCAAAAGCTCTTGTACACGGGCAAAGAGTTTTGATGAGTGTACCCACAAAACAATTGCTGGGAAGTCAAAACAGCAGTTGATAATCAGTTTTCAGACAGGGTTGAAATATTAGCATGATCCTAGTGTGATGAAATACATGATCCTCCATGATCCACCTGGGGAAGGAGCTGAAGTCAAAACACTGAAACCAAAAAATGAAAGAGAAGATAAAGAGGATAGATTTAACTTAATAAAGATTTTTCACATCTGACACTTTGTGAGATGTACATGTTGATGAGACAGTTGACAGATCAGACATGAGCAGAAGCTCCTTGTTTAATGGGTTCAATTAAGTTAGCCCCCCCAAAAAAATGGAGAATAAGTCTATTGACTGTACCAGAGCTTGGTGGAATGATATTTTAAAGTGTGAGCACCTGTGCCAAGTCACCAGCTCTTAAATCAATAATGATGCACACAATCTGGGATAAGAGGCTAAGAGAGAGCAATTAGAGAGGTTGCTTTTTTGGCTGCAGCCACAAACACTTTTACCCTTGCTCAGAAACAGATGCGCAGAATTGAGTTAAACAAAAAACGACGCATCAAAGTTAACTCGCGATTCATCCCTGTGTTTGTTTACTATTTACAACACCAGCTAGTTTGATTTTCACATTACTGAGCAATAACAGCAAATCTTGCCTCATGTTGTTGCTGCATCGAGCAGTCGAACCAGTTTTAATATATGCACAACTGCACGAAAAACACTTCGCTGCCGTAAGATGCGAGTGCGGTTAACCAAGGCTCTGTAACTCTCTCTGTTCTTTGAAAGCCGAGAGCCTTTGATTAAGTAGATCCTTTACTTGCGGCTCGGTTGAATTATTTAAGCCTCGCCTTGGGTGCATTATGAAATTAGCTGCTGGGAGCTGGTGACCTACTCCGAAGCTCCTCAGTGTAAATCTGCAGGGAAGAGCCCATCCAGCAGTTGACCCCACTGACAAACCATAAAGCCCCCCATAAACAGACTGCTGGCCATGCTGTTTTAGCCCAGCTAGACCACCGGCAAAGTAAAAGGTCATGTTTTCTCAGCTTGTGTAAGTTCAGGTGTGCATTATGAATATGGAATAGTGGCATAAATGCTGGTTCAGCAATTAAGAAAATGGCCATCTTGTTTTAGTGGTTAACGTATTTTATCCCACAGCGTGTTTCTGGGGAACTGTTTACATTGGCTCGTACTGGAATGTTAACTATGCTTGATGTCTGTGGATGTTCGACAGATTTGTTGTCCGGTGCTTAGCCCACTGTGCCACTGGCAGCATCATCTTGGCACTAACCATCTCCAGCGTGCAAGCTGCCAAATGAGTGTTCAGGGAGAGGTGTGACCTTGCCGGGGCAGCACGCCAGATTTTTACCTGTGTGTGGACATGTGCATTGGTGGTTTTTGTGTGTGGCAGCTATTGTTTGTTTTGCAGGGGCCAGTTGTTTAGTAGCGGGCACACAGAGCTGCGGTAGTGCGCTGTGACAGTTTGATAAATCGATGGTCACTGTGCTGCACTCAGGCAGGACAGCAGCCCCTCAGAGTGGAGGAAGGAGACAGGAAGAGGGCCCAAGGAGAGCGGGACGGATGGCGCTGAGGGCTAAAGGGGCAGACAGACACAGAGAGGGGCTGAATGAGAGTATGGACGTGTGAGAAAATACATTTGGAGGATGTGATACTTGTAATGAGTGAGGCAAAAGCGAGATGAGGGACAAGCGGGGAGGAAAGAGAGCGAAGGAGGCATGAAAGAATGTGAAATAGTTTGTCAGCTCAGCAACAGAAATGGAACACTATATATGTAGGAGAGGTTTTTTTTTCTTTTCTTTTTTTAACCTTTTTTGCTGAGGTCACAGACAGCAGGTGTGACTTTCTCAGCAAGATAGTGCTTAAACTGCACTGTTAGCAAAACCTAGAGGTCTATTTAGCAGGAAGTGTGAGGAATATGTGTGTATCTTCTGTTTATGTGTGCAAGGCAAGGATGCACACATGTATGAACATGGGGGAATCAGCTATCTACACATGTATAAGTGTAATCCCTACACCCCTGGAGGGTGTATTGTTCAAAATACGTGTGTAAAGCTTTGGGTGAGATGTGAATACATCAGCTACAGAGACGTTTAATCACGGCACTCATAATCCCAACATTACATTCTTATAATACCATAAAGACTCAAACAATACAAGCAATACAGCAGGGAAAATCTCTTCCCTGGACTCCACTTTTTTTTCTGTTTCTTTATCCCTCCTCGTCTCTGCCTCGCTTGCTCATCTATGATTCAAGTCTGCCTTTGGACAAAAGGCAAAGAAACAGAGACCATCTTGTTCTTGCAGTCAGTAATAGAAGTAGCCTGCCTCTTATTTGGTGCAACAGGAATACAAGGGGAAGAGGATGAAACCCATCCTTTGATGTTGACATTTCAGCCAGAAATGTCAGATGTTTGTCATAAAGCAAAACAGTAAAGAAAATATTCAAATTGCAAATCAGCTGAGCGGAAAACTTGCTTTTGCTGCAGTTGTTTTCACATAACCCAAGCTATGTATCTGTTGAAATCTCGGGCACAAGACCATGCACTAAACTATTAAATCTAAACATGATTACAAAAGGGCTGAAACACTGTGTTCAGCTTTTTTTTACTAATTTAAAAAAGACAAAAACAAAAACAAAAAACATATAGAATTCATATATGTGGTCCATAGAGGGTAATTCCATAGAAAATAAGAATCCCATTTGAGCAGATGTGGAATCACTTTCAACCAAATAAGTGTGTCCCTTTGGGTTTATTGAGCAACAACAAAGCTCTCATCTACAACGTCCAACCAAACCCAAGAGTAAACTTCAAACAAGCATTTTTTTTTTTATTTATGTGTATGTGTGCATCTCTATGCCAGTAACTGCCTCCCTGGTGAGCAGATAAACCCTTCCGCTCCATAGATCCTCTCAGTGCAACTATTTGTCTCTAGACATGTCAGCGCATATGCAATCTTGACCGCATCATAACCAAATTAACCTCAAGATGGCTGCCATTAAAAAGGGAAATGGGTGAGCTTAGCCATCCAGCTCACCTCCACGCATTAGGCTAATGTACTGGCTATGACGACACCTGCCATTACAGACAAGCCAAATGCAGCAGAAGGCACTGGTGATAGGTTTAGTCC
>JAPMNP010660353.1:0-21034 GCA_029874935.1 Atherina boyeri | reverse complement strand
ATGTCTTGTAACATATCAGCACCATTTAATAATAAAGATGAGACATAATTCTTACATATGGCACCTTTAAAGGAGAAAACAAGAAATGTCAGGTCTCACAAAAAACATTTAAAGCCTATCTGAAAATCATGTCCTGAACAGAAAATCCCATAAAAACCTTACACGGAACCTGGGAGATACATCTGGCCTTTCTTTCCTTGATACACTATGAGTTCTAAGATGTTACGTTCTGTGATATTGTGAATACAAGCGCTAGTTTATAGTTTGTGAGTCAAGAACATCATCTTTCTGATATGCAGCAGATCTGGATAATTGTGTCATTCGGATTGTGTGTTACTTTTATGGTTATGACAATGTCAAAAATGTAATATAAGAGGGGTCAAATCATTTCAAACTGCAAACTGTTAAAAACTGTCCAATAGATTACTAAAAACAGGAAATATAGTGGGTAACCATTGTCTTCCAGGAAGAAATGTGGTTGGTAAAAAAGAAAATCCTGAATGTTTGAAGAAGCTTATTGAAACAATGCCACTGCAAATGTGTAAAGAAACAAGCCTGCTGGACACATTCCTTATAAGTGAACATATCAATGGCTAGTTTAACCACAGAGGTGAGGGATTAGACCTCCACACCGTGGAAATGTGTTTTGTGGTCAGACAAATCAATATTCAAGATGTTTTTTTTTTTGTTTGTTTTTTAGTTTTTAAGAAGAAATGGTTGTTGTGTGGTCCAGATGAAAAGCAACAACCAGACTGTTATCAACAACATAATTTAAATAGCCAGGCTTTAGAATCCTAAAGGGTTTTATCAACGACCTTAACAAAACCTACATTTACACTTTTGTGATGGCAGTGTACTTTGAGATTTTATAGCAGCATGATGTCTTCAGTACAACAGAGTTTATGGTTGCATGAAATCTGTATTCCATTTAATGATGATAATAATGATAATAATAATACTGCCCATCCCAGAGCTAGGTGAGAGGCAGAGAACACCATAGACCGACTGCCAGTTCATCACTGAGAATTAATATTGTGCTACACTTTGTGATGGGGCTGCATTCAGTGTAGCAAGCTAAAATGTTGAAACATGACTCATGCATTGTCAGAGTCGCAAATTAAGTTCAAAATTATTCTTGAAATACACTTAAATGTATATTATTATTATTATTATTATTATTATTATTATTGTTGTTGTTGTTGTTGTTATTATTATGTTTATTATCATAAAGCATTGTAAAATAGCCTTGATATATTAAATGTGCAGCATTGCATATTCCTGTCATGAGTGTAATGTAATTTAATGTAAAGAAGAAATTGAAATGTTTTTGAGTCCCTTTTCAGATGAATAAATTAAATGAATAAAATGTTTCAGTATTTGGAAAAAAAACGTATAGCCCTCTGACTGGCTTTAGACATTGTGACAGGAAACACTATGAGTTTTAACTGGTTTCTAATGCAAGGTTAAACCTGGGTTAAACTTATTTCTATCTTTTTTATTTATTTTTTTATTTTTTTTTGTCAAGAAAGGGTTGTATTCGATTAATATATTCTAATTCACCATAATAAAAACTCTTTGAAATTGCTGTTCAAATATGAGTCTTTCTTTATTATTTTTTTTTATTGAATTTTATTGAATTTTATTTGTTTTACATCAGGCAAAGACCATCCTAGATGTGACGTTTCTTTCTAAAGACCCAACCCAGGCTGACAGGAAGACTTTTGATAGGATGCAAACTTGCAGCTGTAGCCGCTAAATTAAAACGGAATTTTCGTTCAAAGGGGAATAGATCAATAAAATGCCATTATTTGATGGGCTGGGAAGTGGCGGAGAGAAGACTGCAATTGTCATTGATTTAGGAGCAGCATACACAAAGTAAGTTGTACCAGCCGTTAGCACGTAGGCTAATGCTAGCATCAGGTTAGTGTGATGTGCTAACATGTAGCTAATGTGTTACGTTTTATTTGTTATTGTTTTTGTAAATGAGGGCCATCATTTTGCAAATGAATGTACTAAAAAGACACTCAAGTTTGTATTTTAGGTCTAACGTATAATTTATCTTCTTAAACACGTTTTTTTTCTGGTTCTGAATCCTGTGGTAATATAAAAGCTACCCGGCTAATAAAAGGGATGCTAGTGCTTAGCTAGGGAAGTTAAGGCTACAGTTAGTATAGATAGAAAAAAAAAAAAAAACTACTCAGATATTAGCATTTTGGGTTGTTTAAGACAAATAATCGGTTTCAGCCTAGCAACGCTGATATATCGAAGGGGGGGACGAAGCATTATTAAAAAACCTCTCTATAAGGTTTGCAGTAAGAATTTTACTGAAGATTTTTGGAACATATAAATGATCATCTGAATATAGATTTAAAGGGGAGAAATTCACCAGAGGCAATTCACATGAAGATCATGAGGACTGATCGGCTGATATAAATAATGACACTTTTGTCCACAATATCTGTCCTGCAGTGTTCCCCTCAGAGAGGCACTGTTAGTTAATGTTATGAACATTTCGTTAAGATTGTGGATATTATTAATTTACACTCGTCCTGATAGTGACTGTCAGTGATCATAGAGCTAGGGATAGTTGTCAAGAAAGAAATATTTAAGATGCAGTGAACCGAAGGGAGTCTAGATATCTTTGCTTAGTTTTCTGACCCTTTCAAATGGAACTATGTAAGTAGTAGATACTACGATATTGTTGATATTATAATAAGTGTTACAAAACTGTTCTACATATATTGATCATCCCACATATCTTAGCAACACAGCTGACAGAATCTTTTTTCCTGCAGATGTGGCTTTGCAGGGGAAACGGGGCCCAGGTTCATAATTCCGAGCGAGATACGGAAGCCGGGACAGCAGCAGGTGGGACGCAGGTTTTGATCGGCTGCATGTAAACAAATTAAGTTGTGCATTAAATTGCATTTTAAATGCTAATATGATATGTGATGTCTCACTTTCAGGCCATCAAAGTGGTTCAGTACAATATCAACACAGAAGAGCTATATGTAATCCTCAAAGAGTTTATCCACATACTGTACTTCAGGTGAGAAACGTTTGCATAACTCAGGTTAAAATCTTTGTGAGGGAAGTGTTCAGTAATTCTGTAACAAGTAAAATATTTTCAGTTGTAATGCATTTTTACACTGAGTATACGATTGCATTTTTTTTTTTTCATTCAAGTCAGTAATGCAACCACATGAAAAAACAATGTTTGTCTTTCTATTTACTTCAATCAGACACCTGTTGGTGAATCCTCGAGACAGAAGAGTGGTCATCATCGAGTCCATCCTCTGCCCGTCCCACTTCAGGGAGACCCTCACCAAGGTTTTCTTCAAACAGTTTGAGGTACTACAAGAAAGCAAGTTTGTGTTTTACAAAGCACTTAATTTGTGCTGTAAACATGACTTTTTTTTTCTTTTTTTACACCACTCATGTTAGAAATTAAGTAATTTCTTACCAAGGACACAGTAATTAAGAAATATAATCTTATTAAGATCTTACATAAATAATTCCACTGCTGGCTGAACTGGCCTCCTTGTCCTATTAAAACAAATGTACATTTTCAACCACAATTTTAAAATGGACGAGACTCAGGTTTGACCAGAGTAAACACTTAAAACATTATTTTCAACAACAGACTCGATAAAGATTATACTTTAAGGATGTTGAAGTGATGTGGGCTGTGAGGTTGTACTCTATGTTTGATGTTTTCCCAGGTGCCCTCTGTGCTGTTTGCTCCAAGTCACCTTATGGCCATCATGACTCTGGGCATCAACTCTGCACTGGTGATGGACTGCGGATACACAGAGACGCTGGCATTGCCTGTATCCTTTACTTTTCTGGTTCTCTGAAAGATGAAGAAAGTCATTAAATTGAAAATGTAATGAGTTACACATTTTTTTATCAGATATTAAACTTTTGACAAAAATATATAGTCATTTAGAATTTGGCATCTTTAAAGAAAGTTGATCTTTGGGCTTGTGTACCATGTTGCATCACCTCTTTAAGCAACTCTGTAATATTTTCGGAACTGAAAGATTAGTTGTTGAACCTTTTCAAAAAATAGGTTTTCTCATTGTTGCTTAATGTCAATCTTTAGTTGCTTGAAAATCTGGGACCTTTGTAATACTCTAGTTTCATGATAATTTCACATTAACTGAAATTTGTTTGTGCTTCTTTATGTGTAGAAACAGAGGGTTTGCTGTTATTGTCTCAGTACAAAGGTTTTACAATACCCACCTTAACTTTGGTAAATCAGGTTTATGAGTGCACTCCTATTCTTCCAGCCTGGGAGGCTTTGCCTCTGGGAGGGAAAGCCATCCATAAGTAAGTAGCTCGGAGAGCATGTATGGTGTGCTGGTGTTCTATTTTGAACAGCCTTCTCTGTATAAATTATGCCTTATTCGCACCTTCTTTTGTGGCAGTAGAGAACCTTGCTGTCATTTTGTGCTCAACTTGTTTGTTGTAGAGAATTAGATGGATTTCTGATGGAACAGTGCACTGTGGACACAGACACCACCACTGGGCAGAGCATACCAGCTGTTATTGGTAATCATGGACAACCACCACACACTATATCTTTTAAATGAGGACAGTTGTGAATCAGTAACTCTGATATGGACTTTTGAGTTATTTTAGAATCAAGATCAGGAAAGAAAAGTGGCTTTAACCCATTATGCATCATTTACTATTCATAAGAAGAACTTGTTTCCGTGTGACTTTTGAGTGTATCCCTTCCTCAATATGTGAATTATACATATGCATACAGTCTATTTTAAAGTTTTCCCTCCACACTTTTTCTTTATGGAGGTAACCAAGCTGTGACTTTACACAAACACATCCATAATTAAAACAGACGGCAGACTAAGTCACTTAACTGAATTGTTGAAGTACATCTTTGCAGAGAGCATAAAGGGGTTGTGATTAAATAATTGCACCTTTATGGAAATTACAGAAAATGTAATCACTCAAACTAAGCAATACATTATTTGTATGACAAATGCCATTGGTTTATTGTGAAAACATGTGATTTAGCATCATAACTTCTGAATAAGAGGCAGTAAAAATTATTTTTATGTAACTTCTTTAATCTTTCCATCAGGGACGATCCCAGAAGAAACTGTAGAGGACATCAAGGGTAAGTTTAACTTCTTTCAACATTGATATTGGCACATCCAGCTCTTTTCCTTTTTATGATCTGTTAACGTATTTCATCACCACTAGAAACATCGTTAAGAATCTTAACTGTGATTCAGACTCATTGTCAGCCCCATTTACCAACACATTGAAGGTTCACATAATCTGTGATTTAAAAAACTTTATAACAAAAGTGATCTGTTCTCATTTTCGTCTTAAAAGATGCATTGGAGCCGTGTGAAAACCAGTGAGACCTCGCTGGGTTTTTTAACAAAACAAAGCTGCCTTGGTTGTTTTCTACTTTATAATTGTAATTTATTGGTTTAACATCCGGTCTTGTATAAGTTGTCTGCAGGAAAAGGCTAAAAGTTTTAATAATTAATTCAGTTGACAGACATTTTTGTTGACTATTATCTCAGTAGTGATTACATTTTTATTAGTGGTGAGACTGTATTTGGATTGCTTGGTTTTTAAAGATGCAGATTTATTTTTTTCTTGATTTGTGTAGAGTAGCCCTGTCATATGGTAGAGCTTTATCAGTAGTTTGTTTATTTTATTATTTTCATTCACATAAATCCTTGATTAAGGACATTAGGATCATAATACTCATTTAAACAACCACTCCTGTATTTTATCTTGGATGTATGATATATGTGACTTTTGTTTTGTTTCTTGCAGTCAGAACATGTTTTGTTAGTGACCTGCAAAGAGGCTTCAAGATCCAGGAAGCCAAATTTAACCTGGATGGTACAGCGGAGGTAAATAAGCTGATTTATTTTGTTGTTGTCTGGTTTTCTAAAGTTATTTTGATTGTGTGAACAAAAGATTGTTCTGACGGAGTAGAAAATGCTTGAAAGTGTTTTGAATTGCAACTTCTGTGTTTACAGCGTCCAGCCCCTCCTCCAGATGTTGATTACCCTCTGGATGGGGAGAAAATTCTACACATTAAAGGATCAATCAGGTAGTGTGTTTTCTTTTTCAGTGTTTTCTTGTTCAGTCTTTGCACATGTCCTCATGTTATTCATCAGCAGTCATTTTGGACATGCTGGCCGTCTGCATTCTTTTAATTTGAATTAGTTATTTTTTTAACGTCTTCCTAGGGACTCTGTGATGGAGATTCTGTTTGAACAGGACAATGAAGAGAAGAGTGTGGCCTCTCTGATACTTGATGCTCTGGTTAAGGTAGAAAAAAATTCATACAATTCTACAGTGTGTAATAGTATTGTGTTTCATTTACGATTTGTCACTTGTCCAGTGTAGTCCTAAATTAGCCAAACAATATGTACATTTCCCTTTATGTTGCCAAAATAACTCTTTCCTGTGAAGTCACAGACAGTGGACAGGGACACAGGGATGTTAGTGGCAGATCTCTGGGGACCTTTTAGCTGCAGGCTGGAGCCTTCTCTGCTTCAGGCTTTTTCCAAAAACAAAAAGATGTGTGAAGTGATATTTTGCTCAGATCCAGAGATCAGAGATATTTGAGATGAGTGTCATTTCTGAGAGTCTAATGCAGACGTTTAACTGCATCCTAATGAAAGTTTTAATCTTCAGTTTTTGTGGAATCTGCAGTCTAAACTCAGCAGTCTGTGGTGCTAATGTTATATAACAATCCAAAATAGGTATAGTCTTTGCCTCCATCTTTCTATTTGGTGGGAATAATTTACACCATATTATCTTGCTGAAAATCTTCAGCATCTTTGACAGCAAGAATTGACCAACCCGTGTATGTTGACATAGTAAAACAGCATAGTTGATTATGCAGTTAGACTTGGTGGTGTGGCATGTGGTGACACTCAGCTTAAGCCATTCAGTGTAGCTGAAAGCAGAGTTTTTGTTATGAGGATTTCCACCAACAAATATTGCACAACATTTTGATTGGTGCTCTACATGTAGGAGATTGCAGTAAAGCAAGCCATTTTTGTTCCACATAATTTTGTTTTAATCAGGAAAAGTTTTCTATAGTTATGGATTTGCTGTTGCAATGATCGGATAGTGACTTGTGTGTTTCTTTGTTTTTCTCAGTGCCCCATTGACACACGAAAAGTGCTCTCTGAAAACTTGGTGGTGATAGGAGGTACAGCCATGCTGCCTGGCTTCCTACACCGCCTGCTGGCAGAGATACGCCTCCTGGTGGAGAAACCCAAGTACAGCGACGTGCTGGCCAGCAAGAACTTCCGCATTCATGCTCCACCTGCCAAGCCCAACTGCACCGCGTGGCTCGGAGGTGTGATATGAGATTTATCTCTCAATATTTATGATTATCCGCTGAAGTGAAAGGTTTAATTATATGATAAATCTTTCCCCCAGGAGCCATCTTCGGGGCCCTTCAGGACATTCTAGGCAGCAGGTCGGTTTCACGCGACTACTACAGCCAGACAGGCCGGATCCCAGACTGGTGCTGCTTGAGCTCCCCTCCTCCTGAGTCTTTTTATGAAGCAGGAAAAACTCCTCCTCCAATGATGAAGAGGGCTTTTTCCACTGAAAAGTAGATTACGCCGTAAGATGATTCACACAATTTTCTCCAGCCCTGACGGATCAGTCCAGTTATCTTTAATGAAACATCACTACAGTTGTCTGTCTGTGTTTACTAAACACACAGTTGAAGATATTTTAAATGTCCAGTAGTCAAACTTGTTATACTGATTGTGGACTGTTTAATTGGGGTAATACCTATCACACTGTAAGACAGAATAAATGTTTGAGTTTTAGAAAGTTGCATTAATTTGATTATTGCAAAGTCAAAATGTCAAATTGCTCGTGATACATGCAGACGTGTACTGCCGTTGAGCAAGACTGAATCTGTTGGTGCATCCTCTTAATCTGTTTCTTCTATGTTCAGCAGAAATGTAAAACATACAGAAATTATGCTAATCTCTGGATAAATCCATGTTTCATTACCCATAAGGATTTTCAGAAGAAGAAAATATTTTGCACTTATTTATTATTTGTACTATAGCTTACAAAGATTTTTTTAAAGGCACACGCACATAATGTTTCCCAGGTGTTTGCGGAAGTTCAAGGTTTGTTTCTCTGCACTAACAGGTGCATTAAGAGGGTCAGGCATGTGTACACACTGGTAGAATCCTAAAAAGAAAAAGGTCCAGTCATAGCTGTGTATGTTTATCATTTAAAACATCCCGTTGACATTTTACTGTTAACCCATAAACCCTCATTACAACAAATAAATACTCATTGAATCTGACGTGTTTTTTATGTCACTTTTATCTCTGTATTAGGTTTTTGTATAAGTTAATACTCTTAACTGATTTGTGTGTGTGAATTTAGCTTATGAAAATATCCTAAGCAATTATGAAAAAACAATCCAGACAGCTACTTCCAACAGCTATCTACCAATCAGGATATATTGTGACTTGTGGATGTGTCGTAAAGATTAGAGAAACAATGCTCTGTAGCAGGAATTACAACTTTCCACATCATTAGTTACTGTCTATTTCCCAAGTTTTGAATTTAATGGTGAAGGTTATATCAAATTTAGGTCAAATTGCATCATAAATGTTACCCTGCAAAAAAATTTTTTTAAAAAGAAAGCACTTGTTGGCCAGACTGCTGCCACAGATCCCTCTTAAGAGCTTTTTTATTCCCACTTAAATGTGTAAACTATACATTTGCGCAGTATTATTCTGAAGGGTTGCGTTCCTGCAGTTCCTCACGTGTTTTTTTTCATTTCTGAAGAGTCACATTAAGAAAGACTTTATTGTTCCCCAAGCAGAACTTATAAAATGTTGCAGATGCTCTCGTTTAAGATAAATATAGTCACCAGTAGTGTAGTATAATTTGGAATTTTACTACACTTTATATTTATCCAGGTCTGAATAAGTAAGAAATAAAGAAAAGATTATCAAAAGACCATTATATTTTTAGTTCCCATGTTTTTTTTTTTCTAAAACACAAAAATCTGAAATCTCACTAAACAATAGTTCCAACAAACAAGTTTTTCTCCCATTATTTTAAAATAAAGGATGGATCTGTCCTCCCTCGTTTCGTTGGTTTATTTACTAAAGTTAAGCTCTGAGTTCAGTATAAGGAATTAAGCAAGAAGTTCCAAGTTCCCAGTAGCAAAAGGTAAGGTGGAATATCCCCAGAAAATGAGAGTGGCAGCATAGTGATTACAGAAGTGGGCTTGGATCCAGAAAACCTGGCTACAAGTCCCCAGGCTGGCAACAGAGGGGGACCACTGTGGGCCCCTGAGCAAGGCCCTTAACCCCAAACGGCTCCCTGGGCCCCACAAAAAAAGCCAGCTCACTGCTCCGGGTGTAACTCGTAATGGGTTCAAAGCAGAGGACTAATTTTGGTGTGTTTCCAAAGATGTATACATATAAATAAAGATTCCTTAAGAAATCAGATTTCTAACTTTTCCTAAAAGTCACATGCTAACTTCAATGTGCACAATAAAAATACAAAAAGATATCTGTATGATGTCAGTTATAGACTTGGAATTTTAGAATTGCACAGGTCAAACCTTTTGTAAAAATAAATTAATCAGAAGTAAAAAAAAAAAAAAAAATGTAAATAAAATAAAATGTATTTGACTAAACTACTTTTCATCAAAAAATTACATATAAAATATGAAAAACAGTTTCATAAGGTAGCTCTAAATCAATTTCACAGACTAAATCTTACTACAGGTAAAGTTGTTATAGCTACCGAAAGGGCTGTCTGTATAAAACAGTACAGTATTAGAAGGTGCAGGTTTTAATTCTCTATCTCATTTATTTTTGCACAAAAAGAGAGAAGACAGAAAGGTGGGAGAGCAAAGATAGCTGATTCGTTAAAAAGAAAGATAAAGAGATGGCTGTGCATGAAAATCCCAGTAAATCAGCAAGTTCTGAAATACTAAAGTCAAACTAGTGTACCTAATAGAGTGGCCGGTCAGTGTATGATTAAAAATGAACAATAATATGAAGAAAACTAACTGGAAGAAAAAGAAACTAACAAACACAATAACCACTACTGCTACCATGACAGTATTATTTGATAATGTAATTGTGAGATAATGATTATAATCATCATCATCCCTACCACGGATGATATAGTTTTTTAAAAATTGCATAACAGTCTGAACAAACAGTGCTGAAGAATACAGCACTAAGCTTGCTGTAAATCCTGATCTGCATCCCGGAATGGAGTTGCATCTGTTTGGCCTTTTGGGTCACATTAATCACTCAGAACTACTCTGTCTGGCTACAGTGCCCTTGGGAACCAGTTGCATTACCCACAATGCATCCAAGGCAGCTCAAAACTGGCAAACAAGAAAAAAAACTGTGGGAAATCAGATAAAGTAAGGAGTTTTGTCACAGGCATACACATTGGGTAGGGAAAGAAAGTCTTAAATGATGGATGATAGGTGTGTGCCTTTCCCCCCTCACTATGGTCCCAGAACTTACCAAATACATTCATACTGAGGAAGGGAATGAAATTCCCTTGTGGTCATGATTTTTGTGATTTGTAGGTCAACACATGGTGGGGAGCCTCATCTTTTCCTGTGTTATGTAATAGAAAAAAGGGGAAATAAATATGCATCTACAGTTAAAAGCCTTTATACTCCACAGGGATTTGAAGAACAGCGAAAGCTTTGTAAGTCGTGTGAATGCTCAGACTGAAAAGCTGAGAAAGTGTAGACCTAATTGTGGATGTGTGCCAAAGTTTCAGTGTTATCATGTGTGAACTTCAGCCTGTGGCAGATGATCTCTTTCTCAAACATTAACCAAAGACAACCATGTCCTTGCTCACATATAAAGCAGTACAGTCCCACCTGCTGCTCCAGCCGAGGGAAACCCCATCCTCCCTCAGCTGGAACTGGGACCTGAGCTTTAGTGAGGTTCCCAGAGACAGGAAGCAGCAGCTGTCCGTCTGACCTCTGGCTGTCTGATTTTGGAACTTGAGAAGGGGACTCCCCGCCAAGTGGGTGAGCCCTGCCTGTTGGGAGTATCAGGAAATTATTGTAAAAGACTACAGAGTTTGGAAAAGTGGGCTCACTGTTTTACGGATGTGTTAAACGATGAGATATTTTCATACATTTTACAATAATAAAACATATATAGCAGAATAATGATGTCACAAACAATGAGATGTAAACATAATTCTTCTAAAGAACATCAAAAACTGACCCAACATCAAAGCCTGCACAAAGTAAAAGCCAAATTGTGCTCGGATGGAAATGCCCATCCATCTTGGTTATCTTCTCCACAGAGACTGTTTTGCAGAACCCACCAGCCCTTTTATCCAGTAAATCACACTGGCGGTAAAAACACATCTGAGCCCACCTGATTAATGCGAGGGCAACTCTGTGCTTGTTGCCAATGCCCTGCAGAATGAGAAACATGAACAGTAATATAGTTGGACTCACTGCCCTTATAGATCATCTTTAGACATGAACTAACAGGAATCAACACAAACTGAAAATGAAAGCATCAGGACAGTGATCGAGAGGACACCTAAACTATGTAATCACACATAATGTTATCTGCAGTGAAACATGACAGCGTATGAACATGCCAAAGTCGGGAATGAAGGAGGTTGGCTCAGAGACATTCTGCTCATTCTTAGCGTCAGTACTGATAACCTCAGGTCTGCTGTGTTTGTGCCAAGATTAAACAGGCAGCACTTGGAGGTTATGGTACCTAAACAGTGCAGCTTAAACTAACAACCTGATTCAGAGGCGGAGCCAGATCATCTGTATGTTGACAGTTAGTGCAGAGATCAATTTCAATGTCATAATCAACTTCAACAATATTTATTTTATTTCTAATTTCAATATTTCTTTGTCTTCTACAGAGCATCAAGTCTGGTCCAGCTTTTATAAGAGAAAGAGAAATAATTATCTGATAAAACAAATAGGAAACTCGTAAACTTGCATTCTCAGCCAACTGATGCACAGATTTTGTAATAAATCTTCTAATGTGCATAATACACTGGACAAAAGTTTTAGTAGATGTGATTTTAGCATTCAACTAAAGTAAATACATTTCAATAAAGTTCAATCAGACTCTGTGCTTTTTTGATGGAATTATTAATTTCTTCCTATTTGTTAAGTAACCAGACCTTTTTGTACAGCCCAACCCATGGAAAAATGGGGAGAGAATTCTATTTTCTTCCTCTCAAGTCTTCATTTGGCCCTTTAAAAAAATCTGAAAAATAAAGAGCAAAAATAATATTCAATATTCGCCATTAATTAATACGTGATATGTCTAAATTACTGTAGTGTAGTAATCCGCCCTATAGTTTGAGACATATCAGATTGTGTACAACAGGGTTTTGAGAAAAGTTTTCACCATAAAGTGATACAAAAGGTTTTAGATGCAAAAAGTTTCAGAAACTGTTTGCATCAGATATGATGCATGCATCGTTATGGAGTTAAAGTGATCTTGAGCACTAGTTTTCCAGGCTTTCAGCAGATTTTTCAGATCTGTAAGACACATGATTTGTTTCCATTTCTTTAGTTTAGTTGGATCTATAAAATGACAATGATAACACCATTTTATTGGCAGGAAATAATGTCTTTCGCCAATAAGATGACTGCAACCAAACCATTAGCCATTAACTTGGCATACAGTACCAGTCAAAAGTTTGGAAACATCCCATTGGATTAAATGGGATAATGTTTCCAAACTTTTGACTGGTAATGTATATCAGAATGAAATGCAGTGTGTCCTTAAAGGGACATTGTGTGACATTTTCTGTTGTTTTCTGGCCAGAATCAATGTCTGCATCTACAAATGATTTATCATTGGTGTGTTATGACCTCCGCTAATAATCTGACACATTGTCCTCAGTGAAGAATTTTAGATTTGTTTCTACATAGGGTGGGTCAGCCTGTAGGGAAGTGTCATGACAGTCGGCCATCTTGAAACTAGCAGAACAAATACACAACATGGAGACGACTCGTTGAAGCCACAATTCCATTTTTGTTGGATAGAGTCAACAACATCATAGGGAACTTACATGTTTTGTTGTTGTTGTTTTGAGCGTACAGGGCCAATAATCTAGATAATAGTAATCGACTCCCTGCAGTAACGGATGACATGATTTAACTAGTGTTGTCGAGGCTTTTTGATACACTGCGATTACAGTTGTTGCAATACGCGTTGGAAATGGTGACACGCAAGAAGCATCATTCGGTTTTTTTTGGAACACAAATTCAACATTAGATGGCAGTAACTATTAAACAATGTCCCTTTAAAGAAAATTATAAAACTGTAATGACAAGGCAGGCCTTTAAAGAAAAAATCCACAGCAGATGAACAGTATCTGGTGATTTTTTGGAAAGAGGAAAAACATCAAGGACAGAAACTGACACAGGATCTGAGAGATACATCTGACCCTTCAGTTGATCCATACTGTTCATTGAAGCCTCATCAAAAAGGGCCTCTAAGCAAGGATGGCTGTCAATAAGACATTTTTAAGGAAGGAAAACAGGTAGAAAGAGCTGAGATATCCCAAATCCCATAAGAACTGGACTAAAAATGGTGGCAACAAGTTTTATGGGCCTTATGGACCAGACTGCAACTTTCAGAAGTAATGTGAGAGCATCTTAACCGAAAACAAAACAAAAGGCAGTCAACATATAAAAAAAGAGCTTTGGAAAGGCCTGCAAAAAGCCTGGGGAACTATAGAGCGCTTAAAGAAAATACAAGAGAGGTTGTCTAGGAGGGTTCAGGATGTGTTTGGGGAAAAAAAGAGGCGAGATCAGACACATAGACCTATGAATTATGTGGCCTATGGCTTCCCCTACTACTGAAAACGTTATGCATACCAGCTGATTTTATCATTCATGATGCATATTTATTACTCAGACATTATTATTTACATATAATGAAGTGCTAACGTGTAAGTATGTGTAGGCTACTTATACTATAGGCACATTATGAAGACCTCCCTCCTTGTTAGGGTAAAAAACAAAAGAGTAGTTATATTATGTTCTTTAGGAAGCCTTGCTTAGTGATTAGTTAATGCAGTATTTGTGTGTAAGAGACAGGCTGAGACGGACACACAAGTTGTGGCATCTTACATCATCATTTAACTGGACTTCATCCTGCAGACGGTTATTAGCCTAATCGTCAGCTGTTGCCTGTATATTCTGTTTTATTGGCGCGCGCTTCTCATCCCAGCTGGACTCACGCGCAGTCAGTGGGACGGCTCCAGCCTCCAGTGGCTCCACAACCTTTCTCTTTGACATTTTCATTTGTCTCTGGCCAACCGGAGAAGACAGGAGGAAACTCATCCTCGGCAACATGAAAGGTTTCATCGGAACTTCGCGTCTCTTATTGGTTCTTCTGTTGCAGCTGGTACCTGCGCAGGTAAGTCAGCCATATTATACAGTCTATGGTCAGCCAATACCAGGCCTGCATGTCACTTATCCGTACAGTAGCTGAATGTTCGATCCCTTTTTTCTCATTAAGACAAGAAGTAATTTTCTTAGAGTTAATCAACATTTTAGGCTGCTTATTATAGTAAAAAATATTTTTGAATATAGTTGATCGTTTGATATTCTATGTTTAAGATGTCAATGATGAAGTCTTTTTCTATAAAAATAAATCAAGAAACATGTGGCTCAGAGCGTGAAACAGATGTTTGAGCCCCGTCGTGATTCCTTCTTTCCATGTACATGATGTGTGCAGATGTTGGCTCAAGCAAGGAGATGCGGATGCAGCTGCTTTGTGGTTATGTTTAGGATTAAAAATTAGATTTACAGCCAGAAAGTTTCTGTGAACAGGTGCAGAAAAACTAAACCCAGTTGGAACTCATCCCAAAGTGCTTCTGTATTTTGGGTTGGGCTGCCAGAGGCGGATACAAGGGGTGGCCATGGGCACCCACTCCACCACCCAACAGGATAAGAACCATTCAGAGAGTTTGGATCTTAAATTAGATTTGGAACTTATTGCTTTACTGCAGAAATACTAATAAAGTAAAAAAATAAATAAATAAATAATTTAAAAAATAAAGGAAAAAAAACAAGCATGAAAACAAAAACAACCACCTCTGCCTTGGGCATCACCCTTCATCAGTACTAATAGGAACCGAGAGAACACTTTCAAGTTATAAATCCATTCAGTTAGCAGTAAGGAAACTCTAAAAAAAAAAAAAGAAAAAAAAAGCCATATAGATAAAGAACAAAAGGCAGCAATGTTCAGATCTTTGATAAAAAAGGCTATCATCAGACCATAAACATAAATCAAATCAAATAAATAGAGTTGAAAATTAACTTAAAAGAGTAGGTCAATTTGTGTCTCTCTCCCCAGGAGTGAGTATGAGCTTAAGTAGTTGCCTCGCTGTGTTGGACGGACCTGTGATCCGGGTGTACCCTACCTTTTCCCAATAGCTACTATACTAGGGTAGGCTCCAGCCCCCGTGACCCTGCATTGGAATCGGTAGGTTTAGAAGGATGGAGTTAAAAATGTGTTTGATTTACAAGCAACATTAGATACCAGATTAACTGATAAAACAGAAAGTTAAATAGTAAATGAAAACAAATGAATAAAGTGAATTGAATTCAATTAGATACCTGACACGATAATATTAAAGTAGCGCTACAAAACTTCTGTCTTGATTTGATGGCACAGGGACTTTATTTGATATGACTTTTTTTCTATACCTGCACATTGCTTTACAGCAATATTTAGCTTTACACCACTGGATCACATGCTAGCAACATATATACACACTGGCTGGGGTAGCTTCCTGGCGGGATGCACCATGGACAGATTGCCAGTTCATTGCAGGGAATTAGTATTGTTTTTTACTTTTTAATGCTTCTTCTGCACTCCACTGTAATGCTTTTAATTTTTTATGTAAAGCACTTTGAATTGTTTTTTAACATGAATTGTGCTATACAAATAAACTTGCCTTGCTTTGCCGTGCCTTGCCTTGCACTTTTTATTGGGGCTGCGTTCAGTGTAGCAAACTAAATGTATTATTATTATTATTATTATTATTATTATTATTATACAAACTGTATTTCATTCCTCCACATAGTTTTGTTGGGTTGTGCTGATATTATTGACTCACCCATGTTTTTATATCTGTTTACTCCAATCAGTAGCCCAAGGGGGACTGGAGCTTCTCCCGTCTGCTAACAACAATAAGCAGGGTAAACCCTGGATGGGTTACTAGTGTAGGGCTTGTGGTACAAACAACTTGCGGTGACAGTTCAGACTGGGTCACTGGGTAGATCTGGGAAAGTTTCCGGGTTGTTTGGAAATTTCCACAATATTTGAAAACAAGATCAACTTTTGGTCTTGGATCAAGATAAATAATTAGATTTACCAGAATTCCTCCAACTCAGTCCACATATGAGAAATGGCAAAGTGTTCTGTTGATTGTGAGCAACAGAAATTCCTGATAAATCCTACTTGTCATGCACAGCCCTTTTCAGTAAATTTGCCTTTAGATGAAGTGTTGCAACTGCATGTCTGCACATCTTCACGTTAGATACAGCTGTTGCACACAGCTGGCTTTGTTGGTGGATGACGCAGTACTTTTAACGACTGTTGTATTTTGGAAAAAATCACATAAAAATAAATCCCACCATAAAACCTGCTGCTGTCAGAGCTAAAAACCAGCCCATGCAACTGACCACTTGAGGAAAATGTTTCCATTGATGTTCACATACAGGCAGAGAGGTGAAAAGTCATGAAGGGATAGATGGGATACAAAATAAGAAGAGAGCCAAGATCAATGTTTTGTGCATGTTTTTGCTCAATTTGATCGTTCAATTTGATCAAATTGAGAACATTGCCACTGCAAGTCATGAGGCTGGGTTGTGAGAACTTAACTAAATTCATGTGGTTTCATATTGTCTTTGTTTTAACTGTTTGCAGTATGTAAAAATCCCATGAGTGATTCTTTGCTGTTTTTTTTTACATACTTACAAGATTTTGCCTCTTGGGATACCAAAGCTTTGCTTGTCAAAAGGCTCATTTTACAGTTTTTTTTTCTTTCTGCCTCACAGTGGTGCACTGCTAAGGCCATCACAGGAGTAAAGTAAAGTGTAATGCTTCAAAGTACATGTGATAGCTTTTTTGCACCACTAGAGGTAGCTATGCAACACTTTTATGAAACTGCAGACCTTATCTGCCATGGTGATTTGTTTTCCATCTGTGTAGCTTCCTGGGTCATTTCCAGCCATATTTGGCATTGATTTTGATACTATAACAAGACAAATTGAGGAGCGGATTTCAACAAATTCCATTTTTTATTTGATGTCAATTTGTTTTCCAGATGTTACACCTTCCAGAGCAGAGACAATCTAAGAGTAAGTTTGGCCGTCTGGATCAGGTTTCTCTGAAAAGGGTTTTCCATCTGTTGTAAATGATGCAAAGACTTGAGATGCAATCTCCCTCGTAGCAGTGGCATTTATGGAGGTTCTGACAAGGAGCATGTGTCGACCCATGGAGCAGCTGGTGGATGTGGAGCACGAGTTCCCAGAAGATGTGGAGTACATCTACATACCCGCTTGTGTCCCACTGTGGAGGTGCTCTGGATGTTGTACGGACGACAAGCTGGAGTGCCGTCCCACCATCGAACGGAACATCACGCTGCAGGTGTGGCGAGATCCCTCAGGCACACAAATGCCGTTTCTGTTTACATTAAACATTTAGCCCTTTGTTGTGTTTTGCCTCAATTGTTCAGGTGATGCGGATTCTTCCCATGGTATCTACGCAACATGTGGAACTGACATTTGTAGAGCATCAGGAATGTGACTGCAGGTAGATTACTGATAAGCACCTCCGATAAACATCTGACGCAGTTTCCATTTTCTATCTTTTTCACTCTTTTCTGTTTTCCAGACTCAGTCAGAAACCTCAAAATAACAAAAGGTCAGTGAAAAAACATCTTATCTGCTAGATAGGAACACATCAGTACCTTGAATTGTGCTTTGTTCTTCATACACAGCAACAGTGAGCCTGTCAGGAACAGACCTCGCAGGAGGAAACACAAGAAGCCAGATGTCGGCTGTGGAAAGTAAGAGACTGATTGTTCCCCCCGTGGCATTCACATCCATACACAGTTTGGTGATGTTTGGAGCTTAAAAGCTTCATTTATCAATGTTTTCTTCAGTCAGACATATAACCAAGGACAGAAAAGAGTTGACATTATCACATGATGTATTGTCTGCTGTGCTGCTCTTTATTTCTGAACATAATCCAAAGCACGTCTGATGAGCCATTTCTTCTGCCAAGGTCACAGCACATTGTTCACACAATAATCCAAGTCCGATGGTATCATCGAGACCACAAGAATAATCCAGAGGAATGAAGGAAGTATTTCAATCTTATGAAGTTGATCTGTTAAAATACCATTCCATCTATTTTACATATGAAGATCAGTTTATCAGTCTTATCTCCAAGCATCAGAGTGTGTGGCTGTTGTAAAGTCTGGAAAATGCAGACCAACAATGTGAGCAAAGCTGTTAAGTAGGTCTCTGCATCTGCTACTGGTCATGTTCATTTTGTTTAGAGGCTGTTTCATCTTCCCGGCTTATCAGTTCCTGTTTGTTTGGAAAGTGAAAGTGCTTTAAACATGGCTGGTTTCCACATGCTGAGATGCAGTGGGAATGAGATGGAAAACACAAAAATAAATGGACAGAAATTCTGAAAATGCAAAAATAAATTCTCCGGTTTCATTCTGCTGCTCATTTTAGTTAAAATGAAATCAGTTGGATTGGATTAACATCAATTTACTTCCATTCAGTTTTATTTGTCTAGCACCAATTCACAATGAAAGTAATCTCAAGACATTTTTAAAGATAAAATCCAATCCATTTATTATCCAATTCAATCCAATTCACTGCAATCTGATTATAATCCAATCAAATCAAATGGATTAGAATATGCATATTTGCAGTTCACCATAATTGTGTTCAAATAATACTAATCTATCAAAAGTGGCATCGCTGAAAAAATCAAAAGATCACGTTGAATCTTCTCTTTGATTCAGTCCTCTGTTCTCACCATAGATTTAGTGACAGAAGAGGAAAAACTCCTTTTTAACAGGGGGAACCTCCAGGAATACCAGGAAGGGCTGCCAATTTCTCATTGGGGTTGAGATGACGGGAAAGAGGAGCCAAATAGCAGCTGTACCAAGGATAGTAAAAATGTCATATATACATGGAGAGTAAAAATGGAAAAGTTCAGAGAGATGCTCCCTGCATCATGTCCCTCTGTAGCCTTGGCTTGTAGCAGACTAAAGGGGCACCTAACTAACTAGTCCTACGTTGTGTAAGAACTACTGCCATCTAATGTTGAATTCATGTATTGAATAAAAACAAATAATGCATGTCACCATTTCAAACACATATTGAAACCAATTTTTATTATCTAGATTATTGGCCCTGTATGATCGAAACAACAATAACAACAAAACATGCAAGTTTGGTATGGCATTTTTTACTCTATCAAAGAGAGATGGGAATTGTGGCTTCTACGAGTCATTTCCATGCTGTGTAGTTTTTATACTCACTGAACCAGGCCCATTCACTGTGCTGATTGGAACGGTTATATTCCTCTGGTGGAACTGTTTGTTAACTTGGTTTCAGTAGCTTTCATAGTCGCGGTAAACAGCAGCTTTCAGTTGCGGTAAAGCTGGATTAAAAGCCGATGAGAGATCTTATTATCTACATTTGCTGTGACACAAAATGGCGTTTAATGCGACTTTGAAAGCCACTGAAACCACGTAAACATGCACCTTTGTACCAACGAGGCTTGTTTACCTTAGCTGGATCTACGTTAAACAATAAACCCCCAGAAGGTCTAAAGGGGTGTAGAATAAAAGTGTTCATTTTGGTGAAAAATAAATATTTTGTCCAAAAATATTTTTATGAATTTTTATGGGTCCTAAAAACATAAAAAAAAATTGCATTGGTTGCCTCGACGCCCTCAACATCAAGTGTGTCTTAGCCAACAGCATCAGGCCGTTGATGTCATGAAAATGTCATGTTTGAGCATGTGGTTATACCAGCTCAGTAGAGTTAGCGCACGTAATTGTTAGCCGGTTTAGCGGACGTAGATGGGTGATACATGTTATGAATGATGAGTATTTAATTATTTCTATAAAATGTTCAAATCACAAGTTTGCTGTAATGCTATGTCGTCACTACCGGTAAGTGCAAAACGTTAGTGTTCAACACTTAGCCACGATAGTGTGCACTACAGAAGTAAGTGCTTAGTGCACACTATGCACTACATTCCAGTGCACTTAAAGTGCGCTGATTGACACACCCTATGACTACTGACCGAGAGGAAAAAAAGTTCAATAGATCACCTTTAAGCTAATTTATGCAGTACAGCTGACTTGCTTGTCGAGGAGAAAGCTGCAATTTCAGCGTCCCTTTTAACTTCTTTCTCCTTCTTGAGCTCCTGCCACCTGGGAAAGGCTAGCCCCATGCTGATCACCCGGTCTGCCACCTGGAGAAGGCTAGCTGCTAGCGCCATGTTAATCCTGCTTTTTTTAGATGCTTCAGTCTCCATACCGTTTTCGTTCCCTTTTTTGCTTTCTTGGCGACATTGAAAACAGTTCCTGCGCTGCTGTTGCATATGCATGGTCCTGCATCTTGTAGATGACGATTTTTCCAACTTGCTGGGGTAGTAAACCGCACCAGCTGATCTTCTCTTCCAACGTCAATCACTGTGCATCGGATTGCAGAGAAAACACGTTCTTATCACGTGTTGGTGCTATTTGTCCCATACCGGCAACTGTAGATTCAAGATGGCCGACTGTCATGGTGCTTACCCAAAGGGGCAGGCGAACGTTCGGAGCAGGAAGCCAGCATGGGGGGATCAGAGGCTAAAGTGGACCAGTTCCACTTAGCCTTCCATTGAACTCCATTCATTTTGGCACCACTTTGACATCAAATAACTTTACAGCTGAAGCGTTT
>JAPMNP010660342.1:0-12225 GCA_029874935.1 Atherina boyeri | reverse complement strand
ATTATATGTAGATAAGTCTCCACTTCAGGGCAGTGACCTTTTGATTAACTTGCTGGATGAAGGTGAGATCAACTGGACTGCTTTGGCATTTTATGCAGCACATTGATGGCATTCAGTCCAGTGTCTGCAGCTTGCAATATATTATTGTTTATTAATTGTCTAATTAGATTTGATGAGGATATTTTCTGCTTTATTTTTTAAAAAAGAAGAAAAATAAAGGAATAAATGAGGTGGTTTGAAAGTAGGGCTGGACGATATAGGAAAAAAGCATATTGATAAAAAAAAAATCCTATAGATAAATATAGATAATTATTGAAAATGATATTTTTGAAAATGTAATATACATGATGTAAGTTCATGCCTTGCCATTTTTAGCTTTGGTTCAGTAATCAGATCTATAATATACTTTTAATTAACGACATATAAGCAATGAATTGAAATTCAACACTTCATTCAAAAAAATAAAACCCAAAATATTGCCAAACCTGTGAACCACAGTACCCCCTTCTTTGTTACAATATCCTCAGGTTCCTCTTCTTGCCCCGACATCTTTGCAATAGTATACGCGCGTTGTTTCCCAGTACACGAGTTGCGGACAGAGAGTGCATGGATCTGTGTTTCTGATTGGTTGGAGGAAGCAAGGATGGAAGTAATAAGACACGCGATAGGCTATTATGAAAAATTAAAGAAAAATTTTCTATCGAACTTTTTATCAACCCCTTTTTTCTCTATTGACCCACATGTCTATCGATCGATATATATCATTATCGATGTATCGTCCACCCCTATTTGAAAGTAAATTACATTCGCAAAGGTTTCAAATGCTTAATTCATCTTTAAATGAGCACACACAAAGAATGTCAGCAGTGCCTTGTAAATGCAATGGAAAGTAGCATTTTTTCAACAAAAAAAAAAGATCACTATCTTTGCTTCATGACTCATTGTTGTTTTTCCCTATTTCTCTTAAAGGAACTACTTCATCTCCCCTGAGGACTGTGAATCTGAGGAAACATGCTATGGTGAGACGGCTTCTTCAGGCAAGGCTTTAGAGACCACCACCCTCCACATCTTCTCGCCAAAGAACAGGTCCCAGACCCCAGGAGAAGTTTCCATATCTGCCCCCCCAGGTCGTGAGGTGGTTTTTAAGAAAGATGAGGAGATAGAGCGGTGCCTCTCCCCCGGGAACATGGTGGAGCTACAGGTATCCCTGTCTGAACAAACCTTGGGTGACGTGGGCTGCGCTTCTCTTGGGTGTGCCCGTGGGATCGAGGGCGAGCTCTCAAACAGAGAGACTGTGCAGACAGTTCTTACCACTACTGCATCCCAATGCATGCCATGCCCGGTCAGACAGCCACTCAGCCAACATGGAGTGGTGGTCAGCTCCTCCTCCATGTTGGAGGTCATTTTTCAGCAGCCAGGAGCATCGGGGGTAGGGAGGGGCCTGAGTGTGGGTGGCCCCAGGGTCAATGAAAGTGCCGGTTCCCAAAGTGAAGGAGAGGAGGGAGGAGGGCGCTGCGAGGGTGCTTCTGGGTCTTTTACCATCTCGTTTGAAATTCCGTCAGAAGGGGTGACACCAGGACAGGAGCAGGACTCTGATTCTGACGGGGATCAGGATAAACCCAACAAGCATCGGGCAAAACACGCAAGTAAGCAACTTTGAACCACTTTTTGTCATCCTGGTGTGCATTCTCTTTCTGTGAGTGTGAGTAATACAGATGTTTAAGTAGTCATTTGTCGCACTAAATTGCATTCGTCAACTTGTCTGCGTTCCAAAGCCTGGTGCACTGTATGTGTAACCCTCAAAATAGTATGCCTTAACTGCAGTTGGAGGAGGGTGCTCATTCCTTTGAATGAAAGCAGATATAGCCAGGTGTAACCAGAATTATGATAGAACCAAAGTGTAAATGGGGCCCTCAACAAAGGCTGAATACTAACAATCACACCAAACCATATCAACAGATGTCCAAGTGATATTTGAGAGTATCCTAGCTCATATAAAACATCTTAAACTATCTATTTAAAACAGTTCCGATGGTGAATATAGATACCAAAGCGTTCCTCTGAGCTGTGTAGAAGACATAAATATAACACCAGCACGCTGATGATGCCTGCAGAAGTAGCTCTTTGACAGACACCAGCATGTGCTCCCCTAGACTGTTACCTGATCCTTTCAAACTGGGTGCTTTAAGTGAGCTGAAAAAGTGAGTCTGTTGCTCACTCCCGTTGTCTCCTCCACCTTCAGGTCACTCCTGCAGGAATATAAAAAAGTAAGCCTGCTTGTTATTTTACTACAGCCTTGCATTATTGGATTGTTTGAGTGTGTTTGTCATGCAGTGTTTGCTGTTGATCCAAGTGCCAGCGACATGTAATAGACTGCATAAGAACAGTTTTTTTTAAACTTGTCAAACTACTGATAAGGACTTGTTAAGACCCTCTGATCCTAGTAAAATTTCTTGCATGCTGGGTATATTTCCAGCTTTTGTTCCTGGCTTTTTTAATGCACTGAATTACTGATTTAGTGTCGTGTGGTCAATGTGAACAAACAAGTTCATTGAGATATGGGTCAAGGAAGTTTATTACTCTTTTATCAGCTGATAATTAATGTGCATCTAAATAAGCTTATTTGGATAAATAGAACCATAAATGCATTATGTATATGTAAAAAGCCATAGCTGTATGTGTGGTGTAAGAATAAACATAATTATTTCTCATGCAAAGGAATCCATTTGTGGCATAGTTAACAGTCTCTCTGAGAAGTTCAAGAACAGTGCCTGAAGTATTTATAGTTTATTGTCATCTGTGTTTGGGCTCCTTCTGTGGACATTGGGTGTATTTTTAAACTTTTTGATTTATAGAATGTCATAAATGTAACGTTACAAGTTGAAATTAACTGTTTTTTGGCTAGCCCTGGTTTTTGGTACTTAATGTTATAATTTGTTCACCTTATAAAAGTCTACATAAGTGCTAAAATAAGGTTTCCATGGTTAAATATACATCAATTTCCCAGCTGACATTCTTGGTAGGCATGTAAAAAAAACAAAACAAACAAAACAAACGGTGAGTAATTTTGTGACTTTAATGAGCAAAGCAGATGCAGTTTGCAAAAAATGCTTTATAAGTTTCCTCAAGTCTTTCATCAAAGAGAAAGAAAGTGCAAAGAAAACCTTCACTAATAAAGGCCCGGGATGCAGTATCCTCCTTTTTCTCATCTTATTATGAAAGCAAATACAATTGTTTTATGTTTTTAACTCAATTTTAAGTTATTCACTTAGATGTGAGATTAAGTATATTTAAGAGAGTCACTTTGTAAATCCTCCTTCAATGCTGTGCCCTTTTCTAAACTTATTGTAAACACAGCACTCTTTTTCTTCTCTACACAGGGCTCAGGCGTAACGAGAGTTTATCTGAGAAACAGGTGAAGGAGGCCAAGTCCAAATGTAAACGTATTGCTCTCCTTCTTACGGCTGCGCCACTCAACCCCAATAACAAGGGGGTGTTGATGTTCAAGAAGCATCGTCAGAGGGCCAAGAAGTACACACTTGTGAGTTACGGCACAGGAGAAGACGAACCAGAGTACAGCAACAGTGAGGACGAGGATAACGAAGACAAGAAAGAAGAAACACAGGTTGGAGAATTTACCTTTGCGGCCTCTATCAATTCTGAATCAGACAAGTCTTTACCCACTAATGATCCAAGGTGCAAAGACGTGCTAACTTTTATCTTGGACAAGGGTCTCCTTGAAATTGAAAGGAACTTAAACAACAAAGCAGAAATGGAAGGCAAGGGTGCCACAATGTTTGCTCAACGGCGTCAGAGGATGGATGAGATTTCAGCTGAACACGACGAGCTGAGACGTCAAGGGTTGCCAGTAGAAGGACAGAAGGAGACTGATAAGAGAATTATGGAGCACTCATATGTGCAGTCCAATATGGAGGGCCATGCTTACATGGATGTAAATATGCACGAGCAAAACCAACAGCAATACCAACAATATCAAGAACAACAATACTATGGGCAGCAGCAGCAGAACTACCAACAGCAACAACAATACCAACAATATCAGCAGCAGCAGCAGTATGAGCAAAGGCAGTATCAACAACAGCAAATGTACCAGCAACAGCAGGATTATCATCAAGAGCAACAGCAAATTCAGCACTATTCAACAAATATCAATGGAATGGTCCAACAGCAAGCCATTGAAATTCAGAGTTCATTTAACAATCGCACTGCAAAGCCTTTCACTGCAGAAAACATAGCGGCAACCCCTTATTCTTCTGCAGCGAGTGGGACCAATCAAGACGCTGTGGGTCAAGGAGAGCAAATAGCTTCCCGTGATGAGCGCATTTCTACTCCTGCTATAAAGACAGGTATTTTATTGGATTCAAAGAAAAGAAGTACTGGCAAACCAATGTTTACATTTAAAGAGGCCCCAAAAGTATCACCTAACCCAGCATTGCTTAACCTTCTGAACAGAAGTGATAAAAAGTTGGGTTTTGAATCAGGACCTGAGGAAGACTACCTTAGCCTTGGGGCTGAAGCTTGCAATTTCCTCCAGTCTCAGCGAGTTAAACCTAAGATTCCTCCACCAGTAGCCCCTAAGCCTGTTATCAACCCCAGCTCTCCTCCTTGGTCCCCGCAGATGGAAGTAGCCAACCAGGACATGCCTCAATGTGCCGAAAATAGTCTATCCACACCTGCTGTAGCCCCTGCTGCAGAGACTGCCCCTGCTCCAGAACTAGAGCCAATCCTTGCACCTGCCCCTGAGCCTTCTACCCCTCCTGCCCCCCATGAGACTGCTATGAACACCAACACAGCAGAACAGCATGCATGGACTCCCCAGGAGCCAGAATCTCAACAACAGCCTCTGCAAGTTATATCTCAGGAGGCAAATGTTCAGATGAGCTCCTCTATGCAGCTTGAGTCTTCCCATGTGTCTACCTGGGGTGCAGCGCAAACACAAGCACAACAACAGGTATCTTCCAGTTCTTGGCATCAGGCTCAACTGCAGCCCCAGGAACCACTTCCAAGTCAGTCCCCCCCACAGCCACCATGGGCTACACGTTTGCATAATCAGAATCAAGCACAGCCTCAAGCCCCCACAAACAATTGGACACCTCAAAGTCAAACAACTTGGACTCAGCCTCACGAGCAAGCACAAACCCAAAGACATGGTCAGTCGCCATGGGTTCAGCCTCAAGAACAGCCACAGGTTCCGCCTCAGGTTCATGCACCCTGGGCCCAGCCCCAAGAGCAACCACAGGCTCAAGCACAGGTTCAGCCACCATGGGCCCAGCCCCAAGAGCAACCACAGGCTCAAGCACAGGTTCAGCCACCATGGGCCCAGCCCCAAGACCAACCACAGGCTCAAGCACAGGTTCAGCCACCCTGGGCGCACTCGAACGAGCAGCAGCACCTACAACAAACACAGCCAAGCTGGGGTCAGTCCCAAGAACCAATACAGATACAACCACAAAACCAATGGACACAGCAATCACAAATAGATTCCCAACAGCAACCACCATGGATGCAACAACCTCAGAAAAAATCCCAAGTACAACCTCCTTGGGTTCAACAGGGTCATCCAGAACCACAGCCACAACCACCATGGGCTCAGCCACCACAGCATCAGGCTGCACAACAATCATGGCCACAGTCCCAAGCACCAGGTCAACCTCAACCACCTTGGGTCTCTGCTCAGCCTCAGCAACAACCTACTCCAAATGCATGGGCCCCCCCACAAACTCAAGCCCAAGCTCAGCCACCCTGGATCCATGCTTCACAACCGCAACCACAAGTAGAGCCTCAAGCTAATCTGAATCCTTGGGCACCAGTGCCTGTCCAGGCTCAGTCCCAACCTTCATGGTCTCAGCCCCCTCAAGAACCTGGTCAGCATCAAATCAGCTCTTGGCCTCCGGAGCAAAATCAGGCCCAAATTCAGGCCCAACATCAGCCACCTTGGCCTCAATCAGTTCCACCGCAGCCTACACCACAGGCAAACTGGCAACAGCCCACTTCCAACACTCCACCACAAGCACAAATGAATACATGGCCTCCGGCTCAGGCACAGACACAGACACCTGTCAGTGCTTGGACACCTCAGTCACAGCAAACACCTGTAAATGTTTCTACATCTACAGTCAACACCCGTCCATCTCCTAAACCATGGCAACCACAACAAACTGCACCACAAAGCCAGAACCCTCCTCCTCCACCACGGCGGATGCACTCTTTTACTGTTGATCAAAGAACTTCTTCACCTATCAACCCAATGGCCTCTGTCTTAAATCCAAAATCCTTGCCAGGTCCAGCTTTTGAGATGTCAATAGTCAGAGGGAAAGGAGCTGACATGTTTGCCAAGAGGCAGTCTCGTATGGAGAAGTTTGTTGTGGACTCTGAGACAGTGGAGGCGAACAAGGCTAGCCGGTCAACATCGCCAGTTGCTTCCTTACCGAATGAATGGAAATATACTCCCAATGTACGTGCTCCACCTTCACGGTCATATAATCCTATTCAGTCTCCATCTTATCCCCCAGCAGCATCAAAGCAGCCCGTTCCAAGTAGTCCTTCAATTAAAGCAAAGAAAAAAGACCAAGAGAAACCGAAGCCAGCCCCCAAGCCTCTCAATGTGATAGATGTCATGAAGCATCAACCCTATCAACTAGATTCCTCCCTCTTTATCTTTGGGCCAGGAGCAGAGGCTGTCAAGCCCCCTGCACCAAAGCCCAGCTGTTCACCACCTAATCCTCCCACTGATAACCAACCAATTAGATATGAGCAAATGGCCCCTGTCCAACAACCTGGACCCTTTGCTGCCCCATATCCTCAGCAAGCCTATGGGATGCCCATGCAGCCTGTAATGCATGATGGCCACTATCAGCAAACTCAAGCTAATGTTTATCCTTATCAGCAGCCTCCAGGTGGTCCATACCAGCAGGAATATAACCAACAGTATCATCAACCTGCCCCTCCGGCTTATCACCCCCAAGCCCCTCAGCCTTTAACCCCCCCCTACCAACAGGCAATTCAGGCTGCTTACCAGCCGGCCAATAGCCCTCCCTATATGGCAACTCCCTCTGTACCTTATGAGCCTCGGCCTACCAGTACCTACATTGCTCCTAGTTTCCCTATGGCTGCTAGGCCTGAATCCACATCTGGTAGCAGCTCGGTAGCTGCTCCAAAGCCGAGGTTTACAGCCAATAAGAGCTCGGCTCAGGTGTGGAAACCTGCTGTAGCTGAAAAAGAGTGATTCTCATAGAATCATGGCAGGCTTGTTGCCTACTGGGATTGATGGGTTTGTGCTCTTGCAGTACACTGCCAAGTGGAACATTTTGAGCAAATACTGTAAACTTGACAATCTTAACCCCACCCAAACCCTCTGGATGTTAGAGTGTGTCATAGAGCAGAGCTTGAAGGTTGATAAGGTTTCAGAACTAAATTGAAAGGCAGCACTAAGTTAGATCCAAAGAGTCAATATGACTGTTTTTGTACAAATAAATGTCAAAAAGTTATTATTTATGTAGAAAATGATGCAAAATGGATGCAATCATATGTAAATGAAAAAGTATGACAATATAAGAATGTAGGGGAGCATTATGGTTAATGTGAAATGAAATGAAAGAAAAGTTTAGAGAAAAAGAAAAAATCAGAGTGAATGGTTTCAGATGGTGAATGATGGTGAAAGTTTATTTCTGTGAACAAGGAAATGCTAAATGTTCCTAATTTTATTAGAAACAAATTAAAATCAAAGTAAAAAACACATAAAGGGAAGTGAGTGTGAGACGAGGGTGGGGTTTGTGGGGTGAAATGATACAGCTAAATTTGCAACGTCAGGGATGTTGAGTATAGACATTATGCAACAACTCTGGGGTTTCAGGACATTTTTAGATGATATAACACTGCAATCATCTTTGTTATAATGAACAAAGGCTTGCTTAAACATAAAATGTTTGATTATGAATTTCTTTTTTTTCCCTGTCGTTTTCTCCAGTGTCTTTTCCATAGCACCTACTTAAGTGGGTTAGTTATATTTTAGGCTGTCCACCAGCTGTTGCATCATGTTAGATACTATATTTAAACTGCCTCATGAGAGGTCCAGTTCTGAGGTCCACAGAGCAGGCTTGGATTACAACTTAAGCCGGTAAAAGTTACTATCTTTCAGACCGTGTTTTTTTTCATGCAACTAAAGCATTGTTTTATATACAAGAGCGCATCAGAAATTATACTCAAAGAAGATTTTTTTTTTGAAAGAGTAAGCAGAGAAGTAATGTTACAAATGTATTTTTGGTACAGGGCTGCTTTTTTCTGTCATGTTCTTTTTCTTTTTCCTTTTTCTTGCTGTGATATTTTTTCCTGTATGATTCACTGCAGTGCCATTAAACTGTCTTTTATCCTTGTTTGGTTTCCTTTGTTTTCTCTCTGGATCACTTTTATGGTTTCCTCTATTTCTTCTATCTTTTCTGTTCATCCTGCAGAATTTCACTGCTTCTTCACCTGTACTATAAATACAGTTGTGGTATGTATTAAAACAAACATAAAAACTCATTTTTAATCAGTTTAGCAAAATACAATTTACACCCTTAAATGTGTTTGTAAGTGTCAGCCAGAACTATGTTATCATCCCAATAACTTGTTTTTTAAGAGTTGAAGTGAATGCTTGAGAAGCACATTCCTGCAGAATAACTTCCTGATGATGCATTTCTGAAGGGTAATTTTTAGATAGGGGACTTCACTGTGATCTCATTGGGTAATTCTGGAGGTCAAGTGAGTTGGCCACTGATGAAATGTATCTGCATCTTGTGTCTTGCCGTCACAGCTGTACGTAGAAGAGCACACAATTTCAGCGAAGTCATAAAAAACAGAATCCAAAAATACAGTAAAAGTATCAGACTTACGTGTCCCTGAAATACGATTTTACATTTAACTTTAAAAAAAAAAAATAGAAATCAGCTATAGCAACAAAAGGATGATAAAAACAAAACCATAAAAAAGATTACTTTATGTTATATTTTACACAGTCGTCCTAGTTACAGAGTTAAAGCAGGTTAGAACCACTCAAATTTGTTAACCTAACACTGTATCATATGCTATGTTGTATCTCGCTAATCAGATTTAAACAGGGCAGATGTTCCACCTATAAGTAGCTCATTTAACTCTTGAACGTACCTTAGTATACACTGGGTACAAATAACAAAAGAAAAAACCTTGGCCATGTAGTAAAACATGTATGAATAGGATAACTTTAAGAAATAACTCTTAAGAAAAGCTCTGTATTATTAGACACACTATCTTTAAATCAATTAAAATGTATCTGTTCATGGGGGCATTTTATTAGTAGGAAAATAATCTTTATTTGTAAAGCACCTTTCACAGACAAAGGCCACAAAGTGCTTCACAGCACATTTAAAAATCAGAAATTATGATTATTCTATCTGTCCATGCATTTTTTGCCACCTCTTTCCTTGCTTACAGAACAAATCTGTCACCAGAGGATGGCAGCACTGCCCCTTCTGCACGTCTGCTGTCCTCAAATGAATGCACTGTAATGTATTATAAAGGAGAGGGAATGAGACTGAGAATCAGAGGGTTTTTCTTCCATCTAATCCTTAGCTGTATGGATGTATTAAGGGGAGTCTTATTAAACATTAAACAGCTGCCATGACATTGTTTTTGTCTGGCAAAGCTGATTCAATGAAAACCGGCTGAATGTTGCTTGTTCATGCATTCTCATGAGCTAGTGATTTTGAGGAAGAAGAATGCAGTCTGCTCTGTTTGGATAAATTTGAAAGTGGGTTAAAGAGGCTTACTAAGTTATGATGACTAAGTCTACAAGAAATTTGATGACAAGTTTTATAAGTTTAATAAACTTTTGAAGTTCCTTTGTTTTACTGGCTATAACAAATCTTAAAATGTCTGTGCTTATTTATGCATAAATATTGAAACTGCACACTTCTAATCATGAAATACAGCACTTAAACGAAGTATGTTTACAATAACCCTCTCAGTTCTCCCTATCATCTAAGCTGATTTGCAAGTCAGCCAAACAAAAATGAGCCCTTTACTAAAATAAACATGTCTGGATCCTTCTTTACAGGCAGTTGGCAGGAGCTACTCCCTTTCCCCACCAGCCAGGCTGCCGTCCACAGGCCAGAAATCAGCTTCTGCTTCTTCCTCTCCCAAGCCTCCAACACGGGCCTCCGTAACTCCCCCAGCAAGGCAGACATCCTGGCTGGAAAAAGGCTTCAAAACCATCACCCCCTGGGAGGCTGCCTCCCGACACCCCCTGGGCCTGGTAGAAGAGGCCTTTGCTTTTCAGAACCTCCAGCAATCTCTTGCTTCAAATGTTCACTTGGCAGCGCAGCGTAAAATGCTGCCTGATCTGCCAGGAGAGTGGAAGGCTAGGGTTTCTTACCAAACCCCGCAGAAGACAGGCAGCCAAACCTGGAGCCAAAGCCGAAGTCAGAGTCGAGCTCCTCTTCCATCATTTGTGTCCCCAACAAGGAGCCCCGTTTCCTTTCCAGTGAGAAGTCAGCCAGGTTTCAGGTCCCTGCCAAGGCAGTGGCAGCCTCAGAAGTATGTGGCAGAGGCAAACCCGAGGCCCTCAACGGCTTCGTCTGAGTATGACAAGCCCACGCAAAAGCAAACTTACAAGTCTGTGTACACCAGCAACACCTGGAGTTGGAGGCGGTAGGGCACAGCTCAACCTCTGTGTAAAAGAATAAAATCTATTATTCTGATATCCCAAAATACATTCATGTGCAGTTAGAACATTTCATTTCATTGACCAACAGCCAAAAACTAGAATGTACAGAAAAGCAAGCTGATATATAACTAGACACGTGGAAAGATGGCTAAAGTACTTCTGCTTTTGGAAATTCTGAAAACGACATTGTAGTATTTTGCTGTCATAATTTTAGTACAAAAGATTTTAGATAAAAACAATTTACTTTGCATGCGATGGTCATTTATGAAAAGACATAAACAATCTAAATAATTTATGTAAAAGTTAAAAATGATGTCAGTAACATTCAAGTGAATACTTTCTAGTTTTTTGCAGAATATGTTGGGGGGGGGTCTATGCTGTTGTTCATCGGATGAGGAAATCAGTATGTTGTTTGGAATGGATATCAATATGAAAGGACATTCATCAGGGATATTGTGTTTATCCATATCAGAAGCATATCTTGGGTAATTATGTCTTTATTACTGACCTGTACAAGAATTACTGAAAAGAAAATCAACGAAAAACGGTTTAAGGATCTAACTCCCAAATTTGGCACATTGTTCTCACTCTTTCAACATTTGATATTATGCAAATCTCTGAATTTGTTTTATTCAGACTTTGAAGAATGTTTTTCTTTTTTTCTAAGACATTTTTATGAACCACTGAGCACTGAGAGAAGACACAAGAATGTGAACTAGGGCATAACTTTCATATAGTAAAGTACAAGGTAAGACTGTTTTGTTGTTGCTGTAGAGCTCGTGGATTTGCAGTTTATCCTGGTTTCATTTTTCTCCAGTGGATATTACGCATCTGGCATGCTGGTTCTTGGAGTGATTGCACTTTTTCTGTTTTTTTGCTGGTTTTGTTTGGTGTTCGATCCATTAAGCATGAAGACGGGATTTGTTGAATGTTTCCCAAACAGGTTTTCATTACAACGTCGGAATGCAATTAGCGTTGCATTAGAGATGAGGCTTAAAACGTAGGGAAAGGTTAGCACTATATCGGAGCATGTTGCAGGCGGACATGTTATGTAACGTCTAATAAGTTGGATTAATTTGATTACTTATCATTTGCATTTTAATTAGTGAAGTAACATGAGCCACTTATGATGAAATAGGGGAGATGGCAGATATTTCAGTTGTCTAACACTTTGCATTCACAGGAAATGAGAAAAAAGAAAACATGCAGTATTAAGGTGGAGAATAAAGTTTAAAGTGACACACCACCATTAGGGCAAATGTGCTCATTTCCACCTCCCCTCGAGTTAAACCATTAAGTTTTACCTTTCACCTGTTCATCCAGCCATTCTCCGAGTCTGGCGACCCTGTTTGTGGCTTTAGTTTAGCATGAATCATTGAATCAGATTAGATAGTTAGCAATTAGCATTAGATGCTAATGGTCTAATCCTATTCAATGATTCATGCTAGACTAAAGCCACAAATGGGATCTCCAGACTCAGAGAACAGCTGGATGAACAGGGGAAAGGTAAAACTTAAAGGAGCCAT
>JAPMNP010660315.1:0-25402 GCA_029874935.1 Atherina boyeri | reverse complement strand
GCAGACATTGTGCAAAGAAACAAGAAAAAATAAAAATAAAAATAGAAAATAAACAAAACAACACACCTAACACACACAGACACACAAACAGCCATTGTGTGATAACGTTAAAATTATTGTTGTGTATTCTTCTGCCTCCTGTTATTTGGTACATCAGATTGTGTAAAGCAGGGTTTTGAGCAAAGTTTTTACCATACAATGATGTAAAAGGACGTACAGTAGCTGCAAAAAGTTTCAGAAACTTTGTGTATCAAATATGATACGTTTGGCTTTATAGGGTTGAGTAGAAATGTAACTTCATGTTTTTCATGGATATTCATGGTTCTGTTCTTTATTCCTCATAAACTCTTCTGTTTGCTTTCCATGTTGATTAAAATTTGATTTACATGAACTCAGAGCAACAAAGTCAAGGCTTTTTATAATAACCCTCTGCTTCTTCAGACATAACCTTCATTTCCCTAAACTGCAGAGTTATTTGCCTTGCAGGTTAACTTTTATTTCTTTATCTTTATTGGTCATATTGTGTGATCTGTATCTGTATCTGTGGACAAATACCTTATATTTTCTAATAGGGTTTTTAAAGTGCAATTGGCATAACAATCCAATCTCATTGTCGTGTCAGTCTGAATCCTGTTAAAGGAATCTGGTAAATTCATTAGAAATACCATGTCACAGGAGAAACATACGTATTTCTCACATGCCATGTATGATTTGATGGTAATAAGATGTATTTTTGTGTTGACAAAGTTAAATCTATCTTCAGTCTGCAAATAGCCTTTAGCCCCCCACTTTAATAACTAAATTGTTTTCACTGCTGTATCAAAAATGCATGATTTGGTTAAATTAGTTCTCATAAAATCACTGTTTCCTTTTTATTCTTTTTCTTCTTCACCCAAGAGCGTCTTCACAGGCAGCTTAGGCTGCGGAAACTTAAGTGAAAGGAGAGCATCTGGCTTAGTCTTTTGTGAGAGCAATACGTCTGAGTGTAGAACAAAATTTGTGAGTCCCCTTGTGATTCTGCATCTTTATAGTGTTAGCATTAGCAGTGTGTAATGATGTGGGTTTACCAATAACAGGAGTTTTCAAAGGGTTCCATGTTAAAGCATGTGACAGCTGCACGCTTTTATTGTAATCTCTAATGGAAATTTCCAGTAACCCTTAACATGAAGCAGATACTTAAAAAGCAAAGGATGCAGCCATGCAAGGAGCTCCTATTGCTTCATATTCTGCTACGTGACATGCTTAATTCAAGGCTGAAGTGTAGAAATATGCGTGGTACAAACAAACTCACAGGCAGAGCTCATAATGATCTGTCAGTTTTAGCGTGGGGCTGTTCAGAAACAGAAATCCAGCAGCTTGTTTTTAAAAAGAAGTCATGTCTTGTCTTAAATTAGCTCTCCGGGTCTTCCCTGCCGGGAATACCTTTATTACTCTTTTCATTGATAGCTCCCTGCAGTATCTGCCCCAACACTACCACTCTCAATCTTATTTTTCTTTTTTTTTCTTCATTTTAGGACCCATACCAATCAGTTTTTCAGTCAAAATTTTTACTTTCCTTTTTTCCTCTTTCTTCCCTTTTCATGCCTCTTAACAATGCCAACTCATTGAAACTAACCGCGGGTGTAATTTTCTCCCTCAAATCTCCTTGTGGCTTAAAGAGCAACCTGTCAGATTTCACCTATGATGGGTTGAAGCAAGTCTCAGTCTTTAAAGCCCTGAAGGTAATGTGGGGAAAAAAAGGGTCTGCATGTACAGATCACACCCTGTGTTTCACCTGTGCTGACCTTCAAGTGCACCATCCACTGTCAAGTGATTGTGACGATTATCAGACAGAGTGAAATTGTGCATGAAGATGTGTTATACCTTGGTTGTGCTGTGCACTTCTATCTTCTGAATGATGCATCATCTTCACATTTCCTCAACTCATGATCTTGCATGCAAAGTATAATACTGCACTTTAAATTTTCTGTAAGGTGAAAACATTTAACAGCAAACCCACTGTAGAAACAGGATTTGGGAGAGTGTGTTTGTTAAACTATAATGCAAATGTTGTCATTTATTAACTGGAATTCAGGAGAAAGATATAATGCCTCTTAGTGTAGCATTTCCTTATGTTTATATTTTAATATCCAGTGTGATCTGTGCTGGCAGACCACGTCAAAAAAGCCAGCAGAGGCCTGTTTACTAGCTCCTGCAACAACTTTTATTGCCATGATTAGCCACAGCAACAGGTGTGATACTGTATGTTGCCATGAAACAACAAAGTCTAGTTTCAGGTTCCTCTTTCCCAGTAATTGGCTGTTTCAAATTTCTAGTTAACATGAATGGTTTCTTTATCATTTCCAAGAAGTTTGAGACCTCTTACATTTCCCACACATGGTGACGCTTCCCTCTCTTCACTGTACTGAATGAATTTGTGACAGTTCATTTTGTCTCAGTTTTATCTTGTTCTCCATGGCAGCAGGAGTACAGGTGCTTTGGGTTTCCCCCCTCCCCAGCAGTTTAGCCTTTGCAATCCTCAGATTGGCAGACTTTTCCTTGTACATCCTTAACAGATAGTATAAACCTGTTGTTGCTCTAAGAATGTTTTATTAAGTCTCCAGAAGTGTAGTTGTCCTCAGTCTGTTCACGTTGAAATGTTTTAAAGTCAAAAATGAAACTAAAGTGAGTGATTCTGTCAACAGAAAAGTTGTATAGATGACTGGCAAAGCTTGAATTAGCTGTTTTCAGAAAGATAAATACATTGTCTTCACCTCTCAACAAACATTTGGCCAAACCTGTGTAGTAGACCAACATGTTCGATTATAATGAGCATGCCAACCTTTTATCACAACAACAAATACACATGCTGAGAAGAAGGAAGCAACATGTTTAAACCATTGTGAATAATCTGAGCACACCAGATTGTTGGCAGAATTTTCAAATGACCAATCTGTATTCAGTCAGATAACAAAGGAAAACCCTGCCAAAGCCATTTCACACCTTTTAATATTTGTATTTAAACCTCAAGTAGAGTCAATCACAACTCCCTACCGGTCTGTATTTTCACAGTTTTAATTGGCTGCACAGATAAATTACTCATGGTCATATACAGTATGTTAACTGTATTAACTATCTTATTATTAACCTAACATTTGTTTTAACTATAAGGAATCTTATATTTGCATCTGTAGTACGAGGTTTGACAAGTTTATCATATATTTACAATGCTTTTGTTGGTTTGTGTGGGTTTTACATGTGTAACAGATCCAGGTCAGGGATGGTTTTACAGTCTCAATCTGGTTTTACCTCACAAATTATATCATATTTACTTATTAAAAAACAAATGCAAAAACAAAACCTAAACAGAAATTACAGCTGTCATTCTTATTTTCCTTCTCTGGATCGTTTATTAAGTTTTAGCCGACAAGTAATTAGTTAACTGCAATAATTGCCTCGTTAATTGTCCATCACTTTTACTCTACTGTTATTGTTTAAGCTCAACATCGGTTAATTACTGCATATTTTTCTTTTCACCAAGGAATATCAGGCATTTCTTCAACGATAAATTCTAGGACATAAAATTTCCCTAAATAAGTTAAAAATAAATTCAGTCAATCAAATATGTATAAACAAAGATATTTATAATTTGTCTCTGGGATGAGTGAAATATCTTTAATCCATTCACTCATTTAAAAACAGATATCTGTTTGAGATTTCTTCTTTTTTTTTTGTTTTTGCAAAACTTGCATTAATCAGATGGGACACGTCATATCACTTAACCGTTAAAATGTGGGCTCCATAGGTTAGTATAATAAGTTTCAAATGGTACAAAACAGTGTTGAAATAGGACATTCTGTTTCATCCACCTGTTTTATACAGATGAATTCAGGATAATAAACATCACCTCTAAAGATCGTGATTGTACAGTGCAGACAGTAGACAAATCTGACTATCACAAGATGTTTAACTTGTAAACATCTAACCAGACACAAAAATCTGCTTCCTCTTTTGCTAACTATAAAATGAGAACAGAATCATGACTATAATTAAACACACCGCAGAAATGAAACCAAAAGTTATTATTTTTTCTAAAATTATGAGCTTGTTAAATAATAAACGTTCAGCCTCAAAGTACACTATGCTACCAATCTCTAACTTTCCTGCACCTACTGACAATCCCATTTATAGATGTCAATCCATATTTATTGCATTAACTGTAAACTGCAAGTAAGACCAGATTTTAAATGTCATAGAAAAAAAACACAATACTTTCAAACTGGGCTAAAAGGGAAAATCCTGAAGAAAAGAATCTAAGCAAGGATTCCTACCCAGGAATAAATATGTGCAAAAGTGTTTTCACACACTTTATCTACCGAAGGCAGAAGTTATGTACTGTATATAGAAATGCAAGAAAATGCACATGACCCAACCATATTACAGGAATTAATAAGCCATGTGCAAGTTTTTGGCACAAGAAACCTTTCTTAACTGAAGTGTTGCATATACAAGGATTGCTTCAACCGTTCTGTACCATGAACCTTAATTCTAATGCTGATGAGAAAAAGATTTTAAATCAGCCCGGTCCTCATGAGAAAAAGAGGGATAAAGAGGAAGACCTTCCCGCTGTCGTCATAGCCTCTGGCCTGAAAGTATTTAGGGTGTACTGTGTGAGGAATACTTAGTAATTCTTAGCTGTCAGACTTCGGCATGCTAAATTTAGCCTGCAGAGGAGACAAAGCTTGGCAGTCTCCTCAGTAGCATCTCTGCCTGCAGCCCTGCTTGTCTAAACATATGGTGATCTTCCTCCTGTTTGAACGACAGACTCTTTCAATAGCGTTTGCTTGATGGAATCTCCATAAGCGTGAAGTGTGGTCGTGATGTCCATTATTGAATTATGTGTCACAGTTTGGGCAATCGGCTAACACCTTCCTCTCTGATTGTCTAATAGTCTGCCAAGAAGAGCAGCAGTGAACCCAGCCCTTATGTCCAGTTCACAGTCGGGCATAAAACACATGAGAGTAAGGTGAGTATCAGTATTATCCCACTGACTAAACTTGTTCTGCCTATGCAGCCCAGGAATACGTTATCAATTTGTCCTCTGAAGTTTCATTCTGTCAGAGAAGACAAAGGCTGTTTCACTTTAGGCATTGCTCAACATTTTCATTTCTGTTTTAAGCTGTCAAAAGCATCTGAGCAATGAAGCGTTGGACACCATAGTTGTTTTTTTATAGTGAAGTATTGAATTCTAGCCAACACGGAGCCCCCAGTTATAGAATACATCCATCTTTAAGAGAGAAGCTGAAATAAGGACATAAACTGAGGATTTGTTTTCACATACAGTATATATAAAAACAGCAGCATCATGTGCAGATAAAGTGTGTTTTAACAGCTGCCTCCAATGGGAATTTTATGTTTAGCATTCATGAAAGAATATTTCTGATTACAACTTGTGCTCAGAATGAAGTCAGGAGTGGAAATACTGATGATTGAAAAACACTATCACACTGATTGTATTTAGTAACTCAATTGAAAAATTCCACTATTTTCATGTCACTGCACAAGGAAAAAAAAAAAACAGGATGCTTCCATTTAATGCCACAGTGTCATTCATCATTTATGTCACAGCCCCATCTGAGAGATTCTGTTTCGCTTGTCAGTTTACTTCAGTGCTGAGGAGCTCTAAGCCGGTGAATGTACACATCTAATTTGTAGCAAAATGAAAGCAATTTCCCAGTGCAGATGGCAACAAAACATGGCACCAAAGTTGCTGAATTCATCTTAAGCTTCTCTATGGCCTGCTTTTCACTCAAATCTGTAGCTTCCATCTGCTATGTGAAGCATGCAAAACAGAAGTTTAAGCTTTGTGTATGGACGTTTGATGTAACTTGCTTTCAGGCCACAGAAAATGAATTGTATTTTTAAACTCAGGAATATCTTTGTTTTTGGGCCATATTTGCCTTTAATCTGTTCTTTGAATGCACATTCATTTGGATTGATGCCGAATAAACAACTTGGCAGCCTACACTGGAAAAATTAATGGATTTAAAACAAAAACAAAAAGGAAATAAATATTGTCACCTTGCCCACAGTTTGCCATAGTGAGTATTGAAGTTGTCTGATGTGTATGCATACAGTAAGTGATATTTCCATTTTAAACAGCACCATTCACTCAGTATGGAGGTGAATGCCTAAAGTTAGCACTTAAAATCTCATTGTCATTTTTTCAATTAAAATCCTTTATTGCAATTATTGCTTTATTTACAGAGGTTTTATTATTTGGTTTGTGTTACTACTGTTAATTTTAGGCTCTCTGGCACAATCTGTGAAGTCGACTGTTACCAATCTGGGTGTACGAATGGACAGTGAGTTTCATTTAGACAGCTAGATTAGAAAAGAACACTGGCCAAAATCAGTCATGTATCCAAAACATATTTTGAGACAGTGATCACAACACGGCTTAATTACTATGATTCACTTTATGTTGGTCTTTCTCAGTCATCATCATCAAAGGGAGAAAACATTTTTCCTGTTTAAGCTTCACTACACTGGCAGTCTGTTCTTTTTAGGGTTCAAATTAAAATTCTTTTATATGTTTTTAAGACATTGTATGGTCTCACCCCATCCTACCTCTCTGAGCAGCTGCATGTCCACTCCCCTTCCCGGGGGGTCGCTCAGGTCAGCTAACTAGCTGCTCTTGGATGTACTGAGGATGCAACGTTAACTCAGAAGGGACAGAGCTTTTGCAGCTCCTCAGTTGTGGAACATGCTGCCACTGCATGTTGGACAGGCCTCTTCACTGTCCATTTTTAAATCTCTACTACACCTCTTCTCATTGGTCTTTGACCCAGCTTGGGAGTTGATTTTATTTTAATATGAAATTTGTATTTATGTATTTTTATCTTGTTTTATTATATGCATTTTGCTCTTATTTTAAATTGTTGTATTATGTTTCTATTCTTAAATTTATTTAATGTATCTTAAATGTTTTCATGTATTCTTGCTCTTCAGTACTTTTGTCAGTACCTACTCTTTTTAAAGTGCTTTATGAATAATATTGGCTTGGCTTGAGCGCAGGTCCAAAGCATTTAATGATTTTTTTTTTTTTAAATGATAATGATTTATTATTGATGTTTCTACCTTCAAATGAAAATTCCTTTTTAAATTATTTTTTTTTAACATCTACTGAACAATTACCTTTCTGCCTTTTAAAGATTCGGTACAAGACCAAGGAGCCTCTGTGGGAGGATTGTTTCTCATTCCTTGTCCACAATCCCAGGAGACAGGAGCTGGAGGTGGAGGTAATGCTGCAGTTTTAGAATATTACTGAAAAAAATCTGCTTGTGTTAAGATCATACTCTAAAACGATGGAAATGCCCTGACTTATCTAAAAGTTTATGTATTTACCCCTGTACAGATAAAAGATGACAAGCACAAATGCACCCTGGGTAACTTGACGGTGCCTTTGAGTGGACTGCTGAAGGAGGAGGACATGACGCTGATTCAGTGCTTTCCCCTCAAGAACTCTGGGCCCAGCTCAACCATCAAACTGAAGATGGCCCTGAGGGTAAAAATGGACTGAATCACTTGTCACGGGTCTTGTGTGCATTAGTGATGCACAAGATTTTCATTACAGCTAGAAGATTTGTTCAAGATCTGCAGATTCAAAGTTGCTGAGTAATACCATGTGTATGAATTAATGACACAGCAAATCAAGTATTGTAGTGTTAACAATACAATAGCTTACTAATTATTAAGCAATTGTATTTCTAATTCAACCGCTCAGTGATTGTTGCTACATTTGCACTTAAGTACTGTTTATAACTGTAGCAGATTGACCACTTTCAATCAATTTGATTGACTCTTTTATAGAAAGAGATTAAATAAAAGCATTAACAACTAATGATTCTGCCATCTGGAAAAACAGTTGGCCTGAGCGGATTTTTCTGCCTTTCGTCAGACAGATACTGTAATGAACAAAATTAGCTTCAAAAGTTTGCTAAAGTGCAGTCAGTTTTGTTCATTTTAAAACCAGAGGTGCTTTTTCAAAGAGTATATCCCCCACCTGGACCAGTGCTCTTTTTTTTCAAAATTTTAAGAAACTTGATTCAGATGTGCACCGAGTTTTAATGAGTACTTCTTTTGCACATGGTCCACTTCGCCATTTAGTTTCGTTAAATTAGGTTCGATCATTTTGTGCATCAAAACAAGCAGGTAAACAAACTGAACTAAAACATGAAAGCAACAAGTAAAAGATGTAATCCCGAGGCAGTGCTGTAGCTCCATGCCCCAGGCAGAAGTCAGCATATTCATCAATGGAAGTAGTTTGTAGTCATGTTTATGAAAGGGAGAATATCAGATCAAATACTGATTCTTTGACTTTCTCTTCTTGTTTGTCTATTTATTTATTACAAATTTTGATTTTACATGAGAAATAATTTGGGTTTGGGACTGTTGATGGTTCTGTTTCAAACTCCTCCAAATCTGACTGAGAGCAAAACATATTTGATTTAACATATCAGGTCATTTCACAAATCATCAAGGAAAATGGTTTGTGTAGATTTTGCAGGTTTTAAGAGAGATCAGCCTCTTGCTTGTAAGCTCCAGGTAATACTGTCAGCTAAAAAGGCTTCATATAAGCAATGACCTACAACTGAGAGAGGTGTAAGGAAAGGGAACAAAAATCAATAAAAATGCTTCTATGATGAGATCAGGGTAAAGTTACTCAACCTTACTTTCAAAATTCTCAAAATATCTCAAAAAGCAGCTTTAAAAATAACTGTTAAGCATTTTTTTTTAATACTTGATTTACTATAAATTTGTATGATTTTTATTAACTTGTGTCTAATGATGAGGCCAAAAATATTCAGTTAGGGTTGTGAATAACTGGGGTGAGGTTATATATGTGCTTTTTAGTTTTGTTGAGGCTAAGAAATATTTTAAACTCCTAACTTTTTACAGTGCAGCACTACTACTATTTTTATCCATTCTGTATTAACCCAGTGGTACCCAATCCACTTCTCAATGTTGCTTATCCATAGTTGTACAGCTGCTTTGTGGGAGAACAGTTTAGCTAAATGTTTATCATCAAATTTCATCCAGTTTAAGCCTGAAAGTGCCCAGCCTTTGGACATGAGTAATGGGAATATTTAGAGGGTAAATGTCTGAAAAAACTGGGTAATAAATTGCATTGCAGTCACTAAGTGCATCTTGTGTTGAATCACCACTGATCAAATAAAAAAGATGAATGAAGCTACATAATATTGTTAACCTTGTAGAAAGAATTGTTCTAAAACAACTGCAAATATACATCAGTAATGATTAAATAATCTATTTGGAACAATTTGTCAATCCTACTATTACCAAAATTATTATTTTTGCCACTAATGTTCTATGGAAAGCATCCAAACATTCACTTATATTTAACAAGGCATGCTTCATTGCTCCATTGAAGTTACAGCTGTATCACAGCATTTTCTACTTGATTACATCATCCTTCCTCTCTGTAGATCCTGTCTTTGGAGAAGCAGGTATCCTCAGACCTGCCGTCATCGGTTCAGGTCAGAAAGTCGAGTGTACCGCAGCCAGCCGCAGTCGCAGCCCCCACCCTGCGACTGTCAGCCTCTGAATCCCCGCTGCCTCCGCCCACACCGCCACAGCCTCTGCACGCTTCCATGCTCACCCTGCAACATCGGGACGGCGAGCCGTACTCAGCCAGTCCTCGCCACAGCACCTCCAACCTGAGCATCTGCATGTCGAGCTCCCAGAAACACCTGCCTCACAAGGAGTCCACCCCCAGCCTGTCCTCGGACATTTCTCTGCCCATCGCCACCTTGGAGCTCCAGCAAAGGCTTCGTCAGCTGCAGAAGTAAATGCCAGAGATGATGCACTACTTCATTTAACTCGTGCAGCTGACTGTATTAAAGTGTCTTCCTGGTTTTTGAACGTACACTCATAAATATTTGATCATCCTTCATGTCAAGTGATCCATATGTCCCTGTCGTATGTGTACGTGTGCTGTGTAAATTCAACTGCAGCATCTGGAAATGATACTGACAGACTTTGGTGTGTTTATAGTGGCTCGGCCCCCAGCCAGTACCCATTGGGTGAGGTCCAGCTTACTGTTCGACACAGCTCCCAGAGGAACAAACTCATTGTGGTGGTGCATGCCTGCCGGTGAGGTCCAAACTACAACAATACACTTATTTTTAATCTGCTCTTGCAGCAAAAAATGGTTTGAAGGGTTTTCATTTACAATGATTTCTCCCTGCTTTTTGGCCATCTTTGTTCAGATAACTTTGCTCACCATATATTGTACAGTAGCAACTACATAAATAAATGGGCAGCATTAACTTGAACAAAGTGAATCTAACATTGTTTTATTCGTTTTGTTCGCAGCAACTTGATCGCCTTCACCAAAGACGGTTCAGATCCCTTCGTACGCCTCTATCTGCTGCCTGACAAGAGCCGGACGGGGAGGAGGAAGACGAGTATGATGAAGAGGACTCTTAACCCTGTTTATGATCAAACGTGGGTTTGAATTCTTTCATTTCAGCTCATGAAACGACTCATCGTCTGTTGTTGTCAGATTTGANGCCTTTAACTGATCACATTTCTAGTTACGTCATGATAGTCATTTGATTGATGCCCCAGTTTTACAGACCTTTTTAAGCTACTTTTTATATTTTTTGTTGTATCACAGTTGTTCTTCCTACAATCTAAATTGACTCCCATTCTGACATTAAAGGCAAAGAGTTTGACAGTTACTGACATTGAGCTGGAGGTTGAAACTGTTTCAAATGCCATCCACCAGCTACTGTATCTCCAGGTGACAGTAAATGTTGTAGTGATAGGCAAAATGATCTGCTGGAAAGGAAATGAGCAACTTCTGCATCGAGAAAAACCATCATTTGGTTAAATTCTTTTCTACTTTCGCCTATCCCATTTCACAAAAGAGAATCCTCAAACTTCTTAAAAAGCAGTATCTACAACCACTTATTTGTCAATTTTCTTTACAACCAGTATTAAGTAATGTTGCTGCTCTAAAATGTGTGCATCTGTGTTTTTAGGTTTGAGTTTAGTGTATCTATGGTGGAGCTCCACAGAAGAACTCTGGATGTAGCAGTGAAAAACAGAGGGAGCATCCTGTCCAAACATAAAGGTCTTTTGGGAAAGGTAACAAGTTTTTATTTATGCCTCTTACTGAGATGTTTTTTTATTATTTTATTTTTTCAGTTTTAGATTCAATTATATTTCGGATGAAAAACACAGCAATAGGGAAGAAAACAAAAAGAATACCCAAAGCGGTCGAGACAGAAATTCCGCTACTGAGAAAATGAAATCATTTAGAAAATGCAACAAAACAGAAAAGGCATTTTACAAAAAAAATAACAACTTCAAAATCTCAACAACAAATCAGAAACATTTCAGAAAACAGAAGAACAAGCAAAATTAAAGAAATGTAACGAAGTGCAATATTTCTACACATTTCATTTCTTTGAAGTTTTCTAAAATATGTTTTTGAAATTTTGAAATGTTGCGCTATGTTTAAAATTCTTTTGCACCTCATTTCCATGATAAAAACTATTTCATCCTCTTTCTTGTCCAAAATTATAGGTACTGGTAGATTTAGGTGGAGATGATATATCAAAAGGAATCACACAATGGTAAACATCTTCTTCATGTGCAATATTTAATGATTTATAGAGATTAGATTTGTTGTTATTAGTTAATTAACAAATGTATTTTTCCTTTTCCTGCAGGTATGACCTAAGTGAAGATGGTTTGTCATCTCAAAGCATCAGAAGTAGTCAAGATCCCCTCCTCACATAGCCAGAGCACCACTCTGCTGTAAAAACAAACAAACAAAAATATTTTCATCTTGTCAGTCTGCGGGCACATCATGCTGATGTATTCATTTATGTTTTCATATAGTTTACGGGAATAATTTCAGCATGCAAGAAGTTTTCCAGACATTTCCTGTTTTATGTCCTGATGACAATTGGAAGATATTGTACCATTCTGTACTGTGTTGAAACACACTAACTGCCTTGTCTCTACTTTTTGTGTTTTTGTGTAAATTTGAAGATGCTAAAATATATGATTGCAGGAATTTGCAGGGGTTTTTAATGGCATTATGTTTCCTTAAAGGAATTTTTTATTGAAATCTGTCCATATTGTTATTTTCCACCCAGTTTGGCAAAATGTGACAAATTCTTTGTTTATTAATAAAACTCTAACCAAAGGAACAGATACAATCACTAAAGTATTAGCAAGTAGCATTTTTCCTTCTTTTTTGTCATGCAGTGTTATTTGTTTGTTTACCTCTTGTTCTTCTTTATGCTTGATCAAAAAGATGGAATGCACATATGCAAATGATGAAATGTCTGCTCTGTATATTTTTGGAGACTTGTGCAATATTGAAGGTTATGAACTTTGTCTCAGATACTGAAAAAGGGGCATTTTAGGGCTATGAACAAGTGCTGTGCATTACAAACACTATAAAGGATACTTGAATAAGAGTTTGATTGTTCTAAAAATCAACTGTGAGTCGAACAAACTAAGTATCAGTGAGGATGATTATTATTGCATTATGTGAGTAGGCTGACAGAATCTGTGAAGATGTGCTTGTATATGTTTTGCAATGCGGTTAAAACTGTTTGTTGAAACGTTTAAATAAATTTATTGTTATAAATCCGGTGCCTTAACAACACACTATGTATTTTTTTTGCCTTCTTAACGTTATGACTTTAAATGATACAATGCCTGATGGCTTTTGATGAATAAATGGTTTCTCTTGTGAAACGTGGTGTGATTACATTTTTGTTTTTTCCTCTCAAATACAAGAATATTGAATTATATGTTTGACCTTGCAGCATGATCGTTGCTGAGTTTCAGGTCTAATCGATAAATGAGACTTTCTACTGTATATATTAAATCACGTGTGCCCAGCTAAAACGTCATTGTGATGGCTTGCTTCAGTTGCAGTGAATAACAGTCAATGAGTTAGACACGATAATATTTGTGGGCATTTGTCGCCATCAGGTGGTTGAAGGAAAAAAGGACAACTAAACGCCAGCGTAAGCATTAAAACGTAAGACGTCATGACGTACAGAACCCATCCAAATTTGCGCGGGTTGACTGCTGCTATGGTAAACTGTCAGTCTCGGTTAGTGATCCTCGAAATCATCAACAAAAAGGTAACAGGCGAAGCTAATGGTTCATATACGGTACCTCAACGCGTATAAATGATATGACAATATGTAGTGGTGTGAGCCAATAAAACAGTTTTGGTTAAGTTGGCAAATAAAACTTTGAACGATCCAGCAAAAGAATAGCACTTTGAATTTGTTTTGGTCTTTTAACAGTTTTCAACGTTACTGATGTTTCATGTCCGCTTTTATTGACATCTTCAGGTTGCTTCATATCGTTTTTGGAACCAGGAATCATGTCCAAGCGAGAGTTGTTTTTAGATGCTGCCTGTAAGGAAAAGGTGGAGGATTTTCTGCGCTTTATTCAGCTTCATGTAAGTAGCTACTTTATGCTAGTTCTTGCTAGTGGTTGTGAACTGAATCTGATTTGTGTTTGCTGCGCCCCAAGTACTAACACACGGTTGTTGCCGAACTGTTGTGTTTGTGTTAGTTTAAGCATTCTTAAGGTATGTGAAAAGGTAAAGTTATAATGGACATTAAATAACAAATGCAAGCATAGGCTAATGTTCACCTGTTTTGGTGAATTATACAGCTCTTACCATAAATATTTTTTTTTACACCTGAGATAAGCCCACTGCTACTGAAAATGAGAATGCTGTCTTGAATCAAACATTTAAAGAGATTTTCATTTCAGATAAACTGTATTCATATAGCTCCACATTATATCAAAGTAATATAATAAAGTAATAGTAGTATAATAAGTAGTATAATAGAGATAAAGTAGTATAAAAAAGTTTAAAAAAAGAAGACGTGTCATTTTCCTTTAAGCAAACTATGTAGAGGGAAAAACTCCCTTTCATCAGGAATAGACCTTGGACAGAATCAGAAAAAAGGCAAATAAGCGGAGCATCACTGCATGCTGTATGCAGATTATGTTACATACAGCTCCAACACCTGAGATAACATGCGACAACAGAAAAGAGCTCAAATACAAGAGAGGCAAATTAATTGCAATCAAATGTAAAATGAATGCAGGGGGCAGCGGAGGTGCTCAAAACATCATCGGAGACATCCCACAATTGAAGCTTGATCACAAAGGAAAGTTTCAGTGTGGATCTTTGAATAGAGAGAGAGCGAAAGAGTGTCTGCCTCCTGAATTTAACTTTGTAGCTGGTTTCACAGAAGAGGAGCCTGATAACTGAAAGCTCTTTAAACTGCTTGCCAACATTAAATCTCCACCTGAGGACAAAATGCTCTATTGAAATAAATGGTATTATGGTGTCTTAAGGATATGATGGAGTTTGGACATTAAGTGCTTTGAGTGAATGTGAGATGAGGGATTTTAAATTTCTAACTTGGAGTTTAGCCAGTAGAGATGGTGAAGAGGAACTTAAATGTTTGAAATAGTTTTTTTATTTTCTTAATTTCCCATTTCCTGGCTGTACTTTTAATACACTATTTTGTATCAACTGAAGGTATTTCTGAGATATAGCCTACACGGTCTGGAAGATCCTTGTATTAGAAAATGTACCATCTCGTTTTGTTTTTCAGCATGGCATTGTAATAGGATGTTCTTACTTTTAAGATATTGTGCACGCAATAAAATGTTACTAGAAAAGGACATAGCCTGGTTAGAATCCCCACCAAGTTTTACTTAAAGTTATATCCCAGGTTAAGCTAGAAAAGAAATGCTTTTATTGTGTATGTGCCATTTGTTTTGGACCAATTACAATAACTGTTTGACATTGATTCAGATTTAGAAATGATGCAGCTCTCAAATCTGTGCTCCTTTCTGTAATGCTGAGCAGAAGGATAAAGCTGAGCCCTTCGATGTGGAGGAGGTGGTGCAGGAGCTGCCCAGAGACCAAAGAGAGGCTCTGTGGGGGAAGCTGGAGTTGCTTCTTCGGGACATCCTCCTGGACTTGCCTCCAGACCGCTGGGAGGAGGATATGCAGCAGGATCCAGCTATAGACCCTGTAGGTTTCCCCTCAGCCGACATTCAAATGTAGCATAAGCTTCAAAGCATGACTGCAAGTTTCTGTGTTGTTACACTTGAATTAGGAAGTAATGGACAAGGTATGCTCAAAGCAGTTCCCTTTTTTTTTTTTTAACACTGATATCATTGTTTTTAGAGCATTGCTTATTTTCACAGCACACTTATTTTATGAGCTTCTACTCCCAAATTTCCTTTCAGAAACATGTGAAGGCTGTTGTGGATGGCGTGACGCTGGTGGCTACTGTGTCTTTAAAGGTTCTACAAGATGGTGATACCTACAGTGCCCTTTTGGAAATTGCACACAAACTTCATGGTAAATGTTTTCCCATCCCAAAATATTATTAAAAGTTTTATCTCTAACATTTGTCCTCTAAATTGGCTTCACACAAAGCACATTGAGAAAAAAGTGCAATCTTATGATTCACAATTAGCTTTATTTTATTTTATTTTTTTAGAAATATTAAATTCAAGTTAAACAGCAGATAGTTATCATAATTACTAGGTCCTATATGATTCATCAGGCTGTCAGGCCCATAGAAAAACTAGAAATTAAATTGAATAATCAGTCAGCTGTTCAAGGTGAAACAATAGTGAGACTGTTTTTCATTTTGTAGTTATATACAGTAATCAACATCTGACTGTCAGAATTCTGGCCTCTGTTTGCACAGATGTTTGGATCAGAAAATTGATACATTTGTACTTGTTTCTGTAATGATTTTTTATTTCCATCCCTCAGAAGTCCTTGTGTCACTTCCTGTGTCAGAGGCACATCTGCAGCTCCACATACAGCTGCTTTATGAGGCCTGGTGGAAGAAGGGCCTGCAGGAGAAAGAAAAGTTTGGTCACATCGCTTTCCTCATTTCTTTGCAGAACAGCTTCATCTTAAAGAAACCAGTCAGTATATCCACTTGGTTCCATGTTAATTAGTTCAATATTTTTGCAATAGGTGGGGAATACTTTCCAAGCTGGGGTAAAAGCGATAGTGACAGCCAAGAGTGTAAATGAGTCACAATTTTCTGTTGGTAACTAATAACCCTCTTAGAAACAGAGGACAGAAAACCTGATTAATTGTATTGATGGAACTTTCTGTTCTTGGCTGTTTTGTCAGGGTGCTGAGATTCAGAGAGTGTGGAGTCTCCATGATGTGCTTTTGAGTCTGGACTACACATCAGAGGACAACAAGCAGATAATTGACTTGCTGCTTCAGTGCTTTCACCGTCCCACCTACATTAGAAATGATGATGTGAGTATAATGATATTTTGCTGCTCTCTTTGTATTTGGTGTTCTTATGATTTACAATCAGTTATGATTACAGTTTTGCCTCTGTCCTTGAGCTGTCAGTCTGATGATTTGTATATTGTCAAAGGGAAAGCGATTCCTGGTGTTTCTTTTCAGCTGGAATGTTGACTTCATTTGGGTAATTCATGGCACCATCAAAAACCAGCTGGAGTTTTTTAAGAAGTAAGAGGCATACTTCATTCTCAATTACACTGTTTGGTTTTCTAATTCACATTTAAATTCTTCAAAACTGTTTTTTTTATTTTTTCCTTTTTTATTTTTTATTTGTTTGTTTTTTCCAGGAGCATTGTGACTCAAATTGCAGAGATCTACTTCAGAGCATGGAAAAAGGCCAGTGGGGACTTCTTGGAGAAGATTGAGAGCACATGCATTCAGGATTTTATGCAGAATGCAATCTTACTTCGTCGAGCATCACCTGTTCATGCCAAAGTCCGACAGGTAATCTGTTGAAAATTGTTGTTTTTTTCTTTAGAGTTTTTTTACAATGTGTTTATTGTCTATCCTTGCTCTCATCTGCAGATCGTGAGTTATTTCCACACAAAGAACACCTGTCACAGCGTAGGCAAGATGCTGTGTAACCTCTACAAGCCAATACTCTGGAAAGCTCTCAGTGTACGCATACATGGTTACTGCTTTAATGCTGGTATTTTCATGTTTCATTATTTTTCTAATGTGTTTCTTTTGGTCTTCAGGCTCCTAACTTTGAGGTGCGTGCAAATGCAACTTTGATTTTCACCGAGGCCTTCCCAGTACATGATCCAGATCAGAACAATGAGAATATAGACATGAACATTCAAAAGCAGCTGGACACCGCAATGGTATGATTTTGATCGTAGATTTTCACTTTCATCTTTTGTGAAGAAACTGAACATGAATGTTTTGCTAAATATTCTATTTTTATCCATGTAACACTGGGTTTACAAATTGCTTCAGGTGTGAGCTTTCATCACTCTTAGTAATATAAAATTACAACCACCATCTGTCATCCTCAGGGCCTCCTTTATGACCCTCACCCCACCGTGCGCTCTAATGCTATCCTGGGTGTCTGTAAGATCCTGTCCAAGTGCTGGGAGCTCCTTCCACCAACCATCATCACAGACTTCTTGAAGAAGCTGGTGATGGAACTTGCAGCTGACATGACCTCCCCTGATGTCCGCTGCTCAGTTTTTAAGGTGTTGGACTTTACTTCTTTTTTATTTTGTGTGTGTGTGTAACTTATCTTGGAAATAACAGTCCAGGTCAAAACAAACTGCTGAATAGCTCAGATGTATTCCTCTGGTGAAAAATTAATCTTGTGCCAGATAAATCCAAATGTCGCAGTATTTGGGATTGCATTCTTGTATACGCTTGGCTTCCAGCATAAAAGGGAAGAAGATCAAAAATTGTTAAAAAAAAATTAAATGGTTCAATTGACTCTAAATGACTATATAGGGAAATCTTACCCTCGATCGGCGAGAAATATGTTTAACTCTCTGTTAAATACTAAAAGAACCATAAAAAGCCCAAAAGCTTTATTGGGGCAAACTGAAAGCTTTTAGTGTGAACAGGATGTTTAATGATTTGAGTTTGATTAAATGTTTTTTTTTTTTTGTTATTTCAACCACAGTGTCTGACTATTGTCCTGGACAATCCTCTCAGCCATCCACTGTTGGAAAAACTCCTGCCCTCCCTTAAGTACAGCCTCCATGACAACTCAGAGAAAGTCCGCACTGCTTTCCTTGACATTCTTATCAAGGTTAAAGCAGTTCGTGCTGCTAAGGTGGAGTGTGTAGATTTTCTTTTGTCTTTTCTATCATTAAAAGAGGCTCTCACTTTTCTCATGATTTCATTACCGATAAGAAGAATTTTATTTCTGTCATCAATTCAAGTGTAATCTAAACCAAATTAAAATGAAACACAAACCTTTTTCAATAAGCCTTTCAATGAAGGTGACCACAGTGGATGCTTTTTTCACATTTTTTTCCCCACCATTTGTTAATCTGTAGTTCTGGGACGTGTGCAACATGGACCACCTGCTTGCCCGCCTGGCTACAGATTCGCATTCAGTCTCCAAGCGTATTGTTGACCTGCTCTTCAAGTCCTTCTTCCCTGTAAATGATTCGGAGAAGGAGTGGTGCAGCCGGTGCATCACTCTCATCCAAATGAACCCGATGGCTGCCAGGACGTTCTACCAGTATGCTCACAAACATACAGCACCCACCAACATAAGTAGGTACACAGTGACCAGATTATAAAGTGGAGTGCAGTATGATGTGCTGTATTCATGTATTGTTTTCTTTTCTTTTCCAGTAAAGCTGATGTTAGCCATTCGCCGCACTCTTAACAGCTGCATCCAGGTTGATTGTGACTTGACGGAGATTAATGACAGCAACAAGGAAAACAGTGTGGTAAGAAGGGAAATTCCTGACAGATGTTAGAGAACAAGAACAGTTAGGTGTGGAAATATTTGCCTGACATAGACACACAAGCTCTGTCAGCTTTTGATGCTAAAAACAAAGAAAAGCTTTCCATAATCACAAACAAGCATCCATGCATGCCCTGATGTTCCACATCTCCACTGTCTACTGGGATTGTGTGGAACACACAGGCTAAAACTGTACTCGCATTGCTATAATCCAAGATGCACAATGAGCACATCTTACAAGGTTGTTCAGACCAACTGAATTGCCACATAAATACCATCCATTGCACTAGACTCAAATCTTAACTAATGTACAATATAACTACACTGCAGATGATCTAGTCTTGTATGTTCGTCCAGTATCAAAATATTAGCTTCTAAACCTCTGCTGTATTTCAGCCTACTAAGATAAGTAAAATTATACTGTACTATGTTTGAGTTCATAGAGATCCAAAGTAAGATGTTTTCTCAGCAGGATGGACCTATCACATTGGTACAAGACACGGCTGTTGTGTCCAGTTTGCTGGAGGTCGTGGTCATCCTATGGAGAAGTATCGAAGCACCCCTGAAAAAAAATGAAGAGGCGCACAAGTACACTGTTGCTAAGTTTGGAAATGTTATGGCCAAGTATTTCCAGGCTTTTGAGGTACATTAGCTGCTGTGCTTTTTTTCTTTCTCCCCACTCTTGAGACAAAGCTTGACAGCACAGTAAAGCATTTCTGATTGTTTTTTAGGATGAGCGATCAACTGTTCCTCTTATCCAGCTGGCCTCATTTATGTCCCCAGCTGCAGTTCCAACATTCAGGTGAGCAGCAGTGCATCACTTCGTCATATTGTTCCCAGCTTATCTTGAAACTTTTAGTTGTTGTAGCTGTTTCTTTTACCAACATGATCTTATCTGACGTGTGTTGTTTTCTTGACCCAGCTGTGGAATCCTGTCCAGGCTGAGAAGGATGGACTCAGGAGCTGTGCCCACACAATACAGCCAACTTCTGGACTGCATCTGTAGCTGGGGCCAGGCTGCTGACATCCTTGAACTGGTCACTGATTGGCTCACAGAGTCCCTTCCAAAGAAAGGGGTCAGTCAAAACCACACCAAACGGCTTTGATTTGGTTCTGAAATAGTAAAAAGGTTTAACATGAAACAGTTCCACAGTTCTTGTTCGGTAAAAGCTTTTTCTTGCTAATTTCAGGACAAGATGAAAATCAGTAGAAAGGTGCGTATTCAGGAGACGGTGGAGGCAAAACCAGACCTGGCACTGGCCTACCTGGATTACCTTTTGAGTAACACATCAACACGGGAGAAGGTTTTGGCTCTTGGTCAGAGACCTCTGAAACAGCTTCACACAGCTCTTGGAAACTGGAAGGTATTAAAACAGTTTAGTTTGGGTTGGCTTGCCTTTTTTCTTTTCTTAAAAAAAGAAAAGAAAAACATTCTATGAAGCCATGCATTCATGCATTTACACTTTGTGCATACAGATAACAAATATTTTTAAAGTGGCTCTGTTATTAAAGGTTTATCCTCTGTGCAGTCAGTGCTGTATGGTCACCTCAGCTCCACAGAGGACCCTGAATGTCCCAGCGTGGAGACGGCACTTAAAGCCTTTATGTACCACGGTCGCCTTGGTGCACATCTGCAACATAGTGTAAGTTTCTACATTTGTTTGTGTAGCTTCAATAATGCAAATTAAACACATGTCTTAACATTTAGTTTGTCACTTTTTTCAGTGAGTGTACTAAATTAATCCTTTCTTTTAAATGTATGCAGTTGCAGGTTTCTGGAAAACACATCTTTTATATTATTCCCCACAAAGACATATATCAATTTGCATTTGTAACAGAGGTTTAACGAAGGGAAAATGCTGAACTGGTTATTTCTAAAGCACTATTGAAGTAGAAAAATTTGCAGATTAATGGGTCATGAAAACAAACAGCAGTCTTGCATAATTTCCTAATCTCACCCCTGCTAAAATAAGATCTTTTTACACATTTCTCCAAATGACTGATTTGAAAGTCATTTCTGTTTTTTTTTTTGTCAGTAGCCTGTTGGCTTCTAGAAAAACTAAAGACAGAAACAAATTGATTATTTTCTCTGTTTCCTAGTTGACAGAAGGCCGAGACTACTTGCTCTCTCTCGAGCATGTGGCAGTGTGGGTAGCGGACAGAGTGCTGCCCTTTCTGACTAAACGTATTGGAGAGGATGATGAGGATTTGGACAAGTCCCAGCCGCTGGCCACACAAATAACAGAGGTCAACTCTTTAGTTACTCTTTAAAGACAGCAAAACTCAAAAAAGTCATATTTTGTATTGTGAACTTTTCTTTTCTGTCACATAAAAGTGTGATTTGGGTTTACATTATGGTTGACACAATCTGTTGCTAACCTCTTGTCTACCCACCAAAATGTTTTTTTTTATGTAGCAGTTATGTCTTTTTCCCACATAATCAGACCATAACATGTCCTTTCACTTGAAAGAAATGCCCCATTAGCTGTGAGAGTAGGACATGTTAAAGCTTTGTAATTACTGTTGATATCAAACACCATTGTGCAGCTGTGGTTTCCTTTTCTGAATATAATGCAAATGGATGGTGTATCATGTTATGGTGCATTGGTTAGATCCTTTATGAGGCTTGTAAAGTAGTGATGTGATTTCTCAGCAGGCAGATGGAATTGTATCCTTTTGTTCATAGATTGCCACCTTACATTTTTATCAGACCCACTTTCACTCCAACACACAGCCTGTGCCGAGGCTGTGGTAGATATAGCACACAGTTATGTTGTTATCTAGGACTTTGAGTTCTGCTAGGTAAATTTACCCATCATCAAATGTTCTGCTTCATTCCACATTCACTTGGTACGTGTCTCCTGCTCATCATATTGCCATGCTGGAGTGGGTTCATTTCTCATTTGTGCCATTATTCTCACTGTCACCACATTCCTCCTGCAGTCAGATCTTGAGAGTAACCATGCGTGTGTTTGAGTCCTCAGGTGGTAGCCACTAGCACCAAATCATTTTTCTGGGAAAAGTGGTTTCCCTAAAACTTTAAGCTATCAGTTTTTTTTTGCTGTTTATTTTAAACATGAAACTTCATCACAACTGTGATGCTTTTTTTTCGCCCCCAGAGCTTTCTGTCAATCTGTCAAGATGTTTTGCTCGTGGGTTTGGGGGACGAGAAGTTCAAAAGCCAAATCCTCCATCTGTGCTCCCTCATCCTTCTCTCAGGTGAATGTGCACAAAAAATATCTGTTGGTGCCCTTATTGATATGCTGAATACAGTATGAAGTGTCAGAAAAGCTGTGAATAAGCTAGTTTATTTCACTACGTGTAGCTCTGTTGCATCATTCTGCTTGGACCACATAGAAGAAATAATAGATTTTTCTCCTTTTTTTTTTCTTTCTTTCTTTCAGAGGCAGGCTACCTGTGTATCCCTGCTGTGCTGCAAGTGTTGAAGGAGGTGGCAAACTGCTCCGTACCGGAAGAAGAAAACCAGGGGCAGAAGGATCAGGATGATGGAGCTCCTGTGGTTTTGGCTGCAGTGGCCAACATTTTCCAGAAGATTATAGAGCTCTTGGCTCGCTGCCTGAGGAAACAACCAGAGGAAGGAAAACAGGTTTATTGTCATTTTTCTTTTCCAATTTTTTTAAATTAGATTTTTCGCCTTTTTTTTCCCAATTCATAATATGCACCATTTTATGCTACATTTTTTTACTAATACTAGAATGTCAGACTGAAGTATAAAGTTCAGCTCAACAGTTTCTTGTGCTGCTTTTCTGAGTCTATACCTCTTTCTGCACTGATTTAGCTTTGTCAGTCATCTGTCCCTGGTCTGACAGACTTCCTACGAGTGGCACAGACATGGGACAGAGCCCTTCTCAGCGGTGTCTTTTCTACAATCTTTGCTATCATCATCGTGGAGATGAGACATTTGCTCCAGAAGGTGTGTGTGGCAGCGAACAACAGCAATGAAAACATTATTATTTAGATATGTTTGCCCAATACATTCTCAAGTGGTTTGATTATCGGACTGACATAAGTGTAGATCTAAATGATCAATGAAAAGATTTTTCAGATCATATACAGTAGCACATTTTTATTTCTACAGATTACCCATCCAGAGGACCTGATCACCCCACAGTCCATTGAGGACATGCCTCCTTTGTCAAACATCCTCCTGTCTGTCATGCTTAAATCAGCCTCTATCACAAGGTATACACCTGAAGCCTCTTTTCAGAACTTGCACCAAAGTCCTACAATAACTTAAATACTCATATTCAAGAACTTCTAGAATAATGACTTGAGATTTTCTTTTAGGTCATTTTTGGCAGAGGTCAGCTCATCTGTAGACTCAGAAGCCATTAACAGTCTGACTGAACTGGCTACCGTCCTGCATGTCTTGACGGTCATCAAACACAGTGAGTTTACATGGCCAGAATTAAGATGTCAAGATTTTAAGTTTCTGTTTAAAATAAACTGCTTCTTATGTCGTTTATCAGCGGGACAATGTAAAGCTGGCTTGAAAAGTGCCGCTGTGTCTGTCCACCAACAGCTCCACAAACACGCTGGCTCATCCATAGACGGCAAAGACATCCAGAGGTAAGTTAGTGGGAATAAGATGTTTTTGTTTATACAGTCTGAGGATAAATTGTTGTTGGTGTATGAGTTTTAATGATTTACTTTGTGTTCTTTTTCTGCCGCAGGGCTGTTTATGAATCCTCAGTGACATCTTTGAATGAGATTCTGCGATCATGATTTTCTCTGCATTTTGTATTTTCTGGTATAATGTCATTTTGCTTCTCTTTTGTATTGTATGTAACAAAAGAAAGTATAAATATGATGCCATCAATATTCATCTTCCATTATAGGTTTTTGTAAGATATATTTTGTATAAAAACTTTAAGTCAGGTCCCACTTCTTTGCTTATTAATTTCTCGATGGCATTCATCACTCAAGTCTTGTCTCATGCTTTTAACACTGATGTTGAATAATACTGATTGAGTTCTTCAGACAGCAAAAAACATGTTTTATTTTTAAAAATATGTTTCATTCTTCTTTCAAGTGTTTATTTTCTATACCTCTTATTTACATGAACATTTTCCAACAAAATCCTTTTTTATTGTCATGTGCCGGTATCTGTGTTTATATATCTCTTGGTTTCTTTGCTTGAAGTGTAAGTTGCTACTAATCAGAATAAAATTAAATGTATCAATCAACTTAAACATTTTTTATTTATGATAATTGCATCTCAGACATTTCTTGCATGCACAGCGCTTTGCAAAGTAATAACCATACTAACAAACCATAAATCATCCCCACTGCTTTTTATGGCTTCCAATCTCAGCTTACATAAATGTAGATTTACTCTTTCATGTTCTCTGTTGTTTAGGAGGGTACACAATTAATTACTTAACTGTATCATATTTAAGATGTGTTGAAGTAAACATGCTTGAACCATCTCTAACATTCAGTTTTATAATGCAATGGAAAAAAATATGTTCAGCCATTTTTCTGATTTTGACACTTTCTATGAAGATGCAACTCAATCCTTTGTAAATATGTTACACGTGCGTTGGTCCACTTGTGCAATATGCAGTTGTGTCACATGTCATTTGTGAATTGTGACGTTAAATGCACACTTGGGTTATGCCCCTCAGTGCAGGATGATTCTGCCACATTCTTTTTTATTTCTTCAGAAAAATCAAATCAAAGTTTATTCATATAGCATCTTACAACAACGCTCAGGTTGACAAAAGTGCTTTAAAACTGTGAAAACCCCAAAATAGATAATACAGATTATTACAGAGCAAGAATCACCAAAAAGAGACAAAGTCAAAAACACACCAAAACCATAAAGTAACAACAACATTATTAAAAGAATATAAAACACCTTAAGACAAAATATAAAAGTGCTAAAAATCCAAAGCCTGTTTAAATAAATGGGTCTTGAGTTTGGCTTTGAACAGAGGCAGGTCAGTGATGGAGCGAAACTTTTGGGAAAGATTATTCCACAATGTTGGACCTGCCACTGAAAAAGACCAGTCCCCCCATTGCTTGCACCTGGATCTAAAAATGGCAGAATACCTTGAAGTATATCTTTAAAACTACTCTTTCACCCCATCTGCTGGGATAGGTGTGATATTGCTGATTTTGCAAGATATCAGACTAATGAATTTCATTTGATGGAGGACTTGAACTGCCAGAATAGTAAAATACTGCTCATTCCAGTCATAACGGTAACATTTGGCATAATTGTAATAATTTTGTTTGTTGCTAAATGCATCCTGTTTGTCATTAAATGTGGTATAGAAGATGTTGTGGCAATTCAGAAAGCAGAAACCATTAGCGAGTTTTTGAATAAAGCACATGCACAAGACCAGACTACTTGAGTCACAGCTACGTTAGCTAATAGCAATCGTTGTGACTAAGTGATGGACAGGCCAATAGACAAATAAAACACGTGATGAGAGGAGAAATGATTGGCTGATTTTTTGTTTTTAGTCCCACTACTTAAAGGTGCCATATGTAAGAATTTTGTATCATCTTTATTTTAAGTTGTTGCAAGACATTAAAAGACATTA